>JARJPL010000075.1:0-59870 GCA_030782805.1 Aschersonia sp. MBC 622
GCCTGTCGGCCTCGGCGAAGGTTATGGCCAGCAGTATGGTCAGCAGACTGCCGCGTGTGCTGTACGTACAGCGCATCGTAGACGACAACATTTATCGCGCGACTATTTTCATATTCACGCGAGAGAAAGCACTCTACCGAGAAACCGAAATAGGTCAGTGGAAAGTGAGTTTTTTGCCCTAACAAACGGTGACGTTGTTTGTCAAGACAGGACCTTAAGCTCGTAGCACCAACAGCTTCCTATGGATCCTGCTATTCTGGTGCCTGCAGGCAGCAGCTTAGCAATCGTCTTAGATCAATACAAACGTGCCCATACAATTTCTGGAAAACACAAAATCTACTAGACGTCCTTGTCAAATTACCCTCCCTTTTGTCGAATTGTTGTTCTCGGCGGACGACTCGGTCTTGGCTTAACTAATACCAAACTGTTGGACTGCTGAGACGTCACAATTGCCCCTCTTGGTCGTTGCCCCTCCAAGCTCACCCCACGTTCTCCAAACACGAACCACGAACCCCCTTGGACAGAGACAAACAAATACAGCTTGTCTGTGAATTGACACTGAGCAAGATGGCTTCGCCCACGATTACTATTAGCAAAATTCTTGCTGCGGCTCCTGCCACCACCCGTGGCCAGCCCACGCAGCTATCTACAGACAGCAAGGGCCAGCGCATAGCTTACGCGGTCAGTACCCAAGAGCTGCCCCTGAGCTGCCTGTATAGAGGGGAAGCGTCGAATCAGCTCTAACATGGTTCTAGTCTGGAAAATCCATCTTTGTCCGATCCATCGACTCGCCCGACGATTGCAAGGAGTATACCGGCCACACCGCCGCCACGACCGTCGCCCGGTTCTCCCCCAACGGTTTCAAGATTGCCAGCGGCGATGCCGTTGGCACTCTGCGCGTCTGGGAGCCCGAAAGCATTGACAAGGTCGGCAAGGAGTACGGCATCATCTCGGGCCGCCTCAACGACGTGGCGTGGGACGGCGAGTCGCAGCGCATCATTGCCGTCGGCGACGGTCGCGAGCAGTTTGGTCGCTGCATCACGGCCGACAGCGGCAACTCGGTCGGCGAGGTCATTGGTCACAGCAAGGCTGTCAACGCCGTCGCCGTCAAGAGCCAGCGACCCTTTCGCGCGGCCACCGTCGGCGACGACGGCAACATGGTCTTTTACCACGGCGCGCCGTACAAGTTCAACGCAAAGAGCACCCAGCACAAGGGCTTCGTCTTTGGTGCCGCGTACTCGCCCGACGGCAGCGCGCTGGTCACGGTCGGCGCGGATAAGCGTATCCAGCTATACGACGGCAAGACGGGCGAGCCTGGGAAGGAAATTGGCGAGGGTGGGCACACTGGCTCCATTTTTGCCGTCTCGTGGTCGCAGGACGGCAGAAAGATTGTCACGGCGAGCGCAGACCAGAGTGTCAAGGTCTGGGATGTGGAGTCGGGCAAGGCCACTTCAAGCTGGAAGTTTGGCGACGGTGTCAGCGTTGGCGACCAGCAAGTCGGCGTTGTGATCCCGCATGGTCGTAGCGATGGCTTGATTATCAGCTTGAACTTGCGAGGCGAGCTTACATATCTGCAAGAGGGCAAGGATCAGGCTGTGAGAGTGATTCAAGGTCATGACAAAGGCATTACTACCATGATCCGCACGTCGGACAGCCAAGGAACGGAGTTGTGGACGGGCAGCTTCGACGGCCGCATCTGCCACTGGGACATCAAGACTGGTACCGCTGCTGCCGTCGACGGCCAGTCCCACACGAATCAGGTTGCCCAGCTGGCTGGCGCTTCTGGCAAGGTATACAGTGCGGGATGGGACGATACATTGAGAACAGTAGACGAGGCTGCCAAGACATTCCTCGGCGAGAGCGTTACCTTGCCCTCCCAGCCCAGAGGCGTTGCGGTGGCGGATGGCATCATCTATGTTGCCACGACATCAGGTGTCGCTGCTTACAACAATGGAAAGTTGGTGAAAGAAACGTCTACTACGTATACACCCGGCGCCATCGCAGCCACCGCAGGCTTCGTTGCCGTCGGCGCGGACCAAAACTCGGTCAAGGTGTACAAGGCCGATTCCAGCGGCACGCTGCAAGAGGTCCAGAGCCTCGCCAACTCGACGGGTACCATTTCTTCGCTTGCCTTTTCTAAAGACGGCGCACACCTGGCCGCGGGCAACACCGTCGGCAAGATTTACGTATACAAAGTTGGCGGCTGGGAAGTCGTCGCCGACCGCTGGTCCGCGCACACGGCCCGCGTAACTTGCATCGCCTGGGACGACACGGGCGCGTACGCCGCCAGCGGCAGCCTGGACACCAACGTCTTTGTCTGGTGCCTGGACAGTAAAAACCAGGGCAAGCGCATCAAGGCGGCCAATGCCCACAAGGACGGCGTCAGCGGCGTGGCGTGGATCGAAGGCGGCAAGCTCGCGAGTGCCGGCAACGATGCAACCGTAAAGATTTGGGACGTGCAAAACTTGCCATGAAGTATTTTCAGCATTTGAGAAAACAAAGCACATGAATAAAGATTAGGCAGCTAGCTTGAAAGTAAATGAATTCAGAAATCGTACTCATGTCGGGGTATCAAGTTGACGCTTTGTTGCATCGAGTCATGTAGTCAGATACGTCATCAGAAGATGTGCCTGCATCCTCTAGTCGGTGGCCATTTGCTGATTCTGCTCCTGCTGCACCTCTTCCGGGACAATATCCCACAGTCGAATCGCCGGTTTGCCCCCGGTAGAGATGGCGTGAGGGGGATTGCGGCTTTTGTTCTCCTCCAATAGCAGCTTTGCCTTATCGACTGCTTCTTTGAGATCGAAAAGTCTGAATGGCGTGTTAGGCGGATGCATCTGCCTGCGTGATTGGGGGGCACATACTCTGCTTTAGCCTGTGTTGCGTAGCCCTCCCTGGCCAGGTGCTTGGCCATTTCGGTTTGGTGGTCGTCTAGAAGATCCGTGTTTGGGACGACAATCATCGGGACATCGAGCCTCCATGCATCCAATATAGTACCCGTGCCTGTACTACCATTAGCGTTTGCATGAGCTGTCCGAGCCTCACTCCCACACACCAGCGTGGCCGATGATAAGGCCTTTTGATCGCTCATCTCCGGATGCTTTACAAAGAATCATTTCCTCCATCAAGAGATTATTCCTTGATGCAAAGGTCTGAATGGTCAGCGGTGCCGGAATCTCATCCTTTTGGCTTTCGACTTTGGCGGCTGCCCATGAGCTGTCCGGCCCGCACTGGACATGTAGTTCGGTGAAGCCGTGGTCGGCCAGGTGACGCCAAAAGTCGGGCTCGAGAACTGCGGCCGTCAACTTTTTGAAGCCAACCGTGGCACCGACCGTCACCAGGCAGTATCTTCTTGTGCCCTTTGCAGCAGCCATTTTATTCATTGTAATGGCTGAAATGTAGCAAGCAAGTTGGATGATGGATGTAAGTGACGTTGACGCCTAACAGCTGCAGGCGCTTGTGGTAAGCGTCGCTGCTAGCCGACGTTTACCCAGATCATAGAAAAGGCTGAACTTCGGTAGCCCTGCTGCACCCAAGGGGCCATTCGACCACTCCGCCGAAATTTTGAAGTTTCAACGGAGGGCTCTATTTCTTCCGCAACGTGCAGCACAACACAGAAACTGCCACTCGCGCAGTCGCTATAGTCAAGATGGCTTCCGCTCCCCGCGTCGCGAGGTTATGCGCCGCCGCCTGCAGACGAGCGGTACCTCAATTGGCACAACACCGCGTGATGACCATGGCCGGCCCAAGGGCTGCTGTCGCATTCAGCACGAGCACGATGCGTGCCGCCGAGCGAACTTTTGACGGTGACGAAGGTGGCGAGAGCGCGCCTGTCGAATTGAAGGAGCTCGACAAGGCCTTTATGGACCGCGCCACCCCAGAGGGCTTGAGGCAGCTCGACCAGCTCGCCAAGCTCAACGGCCACAACAGCATCGAGGCGTACCTCGACGACAAATTACGCTACACGGCGGGCTTTTCGACGCAAGACAAACTACTCACAGACGAATTGGTCGTTGAAGACTCTCCGGCCAAACCTGACTACAAGGCGTTTTGGTACGACGAAGACGACCCGGACACCTTTTCCGAGGAGCACGACGAATTCAAGGAGGACGACATGATGTCCATGGCACACAACAAGCTGAAAGAAATCCGCGAGATGCGACAGTATACGAGACTGGCCGTTTGGGAGATGCCACTCCTCTCGAGTACGGCTACACACGCGCACACCAGAGATGGGGCACTTGAGCTAACAAGGAAAACTAGAACTCGCCAAGCCCTTTGAACTCCCCAAAGAAGACCACGTACTGCGGTGGCGATACACGACATACATGGGCGAAGCGCACCCGGCCGAGAGCAAGGTCGTGGTGCAGTTTGCGCCGCCGGACCTGGGCCTGACGGAGGTGCAGACGGACAAGCTGCGCAAGCTGGCGGGCGCGCGCCTCAACCCCGAGACGGACGTGATCAAGATGAGCAGCGGCCGCTTCGAGCACCAGGCGCAAAACAAGCGGTACCTGCAGCAGCTGGTGGGCGCGCTCGTGGCCGAGGCCAAGGACCCACGGGATACCTTTGCGGACGTGGCCCTCGACACGCGCCACCACTACCGCGCGACCAAGGCGGGCAAGAAGTCGAAGCCCAAGTTTCCCGCCGCGTGGCGCATGACGGCGAAGCGTCGGACGGAGCTGGCCGAGCTGCGCGCGCAGGCCGGCCGCGCGGAGGCGCAGCGGCTCGATGAGGGCCGCGTCGTCGACGGGCAGCAAAAGATTGACGGGTACCTGATGCAGAGGCTGGCGGAGGAGCAGGCAAAGTCGGCTGCTGAGCCGGTGCCTGTTCCTGCGGGTCGCGGTCCGGCCCGCGCGAGGAGATGAGGGCGGCCGGTAGGCAGGCAGGCAGGCAGGCAGGGAAAAGGGGGAGCGAAGGCGTGTGTACGTATACTTTGATGTATTGGCATATGTGGAAGCGGCGCCCAGATGTTATTTAGCACTGTATCATAGAAGGGGGTCGGGTAAGCCCCTCCTTCAAGAATAAAAATGTACAATATCCATGGCTATATGGATGACCTCGGTGTGAAGACTCTAGGGTGTAAGGAGATTGACCAAGTAAGAAATGAATCAAGTAAAGAGGGTAAGCCTTTTCACGCTGTACCGGATATCATTGAGCAAAGACACTGAGTCACGAAATATTGAATGAGTAGATAAAGACAGGCCACTTCCTACTTTACGTGGAAAAAAATTGGGTTGGGGGGGGGGGGGGTTTGATGGAGGATTCCAAATAGCCATGCATCTGCTGGGACAGCAATTGCGGCAAAGACTATTATTCTTTGGGGATTTCTATTTGGCTATAAAGGCTTCTGATCAGGCTCGCTGGCAGTAGCCGTATCAAGTGATGTTCTGTGGTGCGCAGGAATAGATGCAGGACCGGGAAGCGATATCTCGGGCCAAAGTTCTGCGTGTCGACTTGTCGACGTTGCTGCCAATTCAAATAAAGCACCAGTTCGGAAAGACACATGTAAAGAAAGGCCAATGGCAGGAATTGCGCATACCACGGCAGATAGCCTAGCTCGGCCAGTCTACTACCATGGTAGACCAAGTAGACGGCGCGACAGCACACTACGACAGGGGCGAGCGGCACCAAGAAGGGGGTGCTGATGCACAAGTAGGCGCCAAGGAGCAGCCAGATGCGAACACAGAAGCTGGAGGCAAGGTAACTGTGCAGAGCGCCATCGTGAACAAAGAAATAAAGCGACTCAGGAAACAGTCTTGGCCGCGTTGTGCCAGTCTAGTCTCCGTGCAGGCCGCCAACGCCGATCATTCGATAGAATTCCGCTGGATGAGGCAGTGGCGGAGTCTCGCTGCCGCTGTACGGGGGTGGTGGGGGTGCGGGGTGATCTGCGCTCACTTCTTCAGGGCCGGCCATCTGTTCTTCTTGGCCGCGCTCCATGGCCAAATCTTGTAAAGGGCAGGCCATGGTCGAGGCAGTTGAAGGTGTCGACGTAACCTATAGACAACTTTGGCACGTTTAGCTGGCGATGTGGCAGTGGTTGGTTTGATCAGGCGGGCTGACTTGGCGGCGTTTTGCAGCAGATGGATGGTAATAGGCAGCGCGATGAATTCAGTCCGGCCGCAACAGCCGAAGCGAAGAGGTGGTTTGGTGGCCCCCAATGAGCACGGTTCGGCGGGCGGGTAAGGGGACAGGATGATGGGAGGTGAGTCGAGGACAAGATTGAACCCACAGCTTTCATATGCGGTTGGAGGTGAAATAGTGCGCACAGTGTAGTTTAAAGTTTATCTTTTTGATTTGAATAACAGATTTGACATTATTCATTATAGTTGGCTCTAGGTGGCTGTTATAACGATATGTTCTTGATAATTTCTGTGCATACAAGACATTTGAAAACAGAGTAGTTGGACGTCGGTTTTTTTTTTTGACTCTTTATTATTTCTTTTCTTCTTTATTTTTTAATATTTTTTTTTTTTTTTTTTTTTTTTTTTTGATTCTTTACCGTTGCCATGTGCCAGATACTCGAGATGGGCCTTACAAACCTCGAAAAAGTGGTCCCAATGCAGCGCGCGCAACAAAGCTTCCATCAAGCATTCGCGGGGCTTAACTTTCCCCGACCAAGCTCATCTTCAACCACCCAACAACCTCACCACCCCTCACCGCTCTCAAGCTCCCTTGTATTCGCGCAGCATCGCATAATTTCTCTCACCGACCAGAGCAGCCCGCGCCGCGACGACGCGCCCGCGTCCACAGCCAATGGCCACGGGCGACGGCCCTCCGCTGTCCATGCGGCCCTTTCCCGTCGCCGACAAGAGCCCCAAGAGCCTCGCCGACTTTATCTCGCGCGTCAATGCGCTGCCGGGGGGATTTCGCTCCGTCACGGAGACGAGTTTGGAGGAGGAGCTCGACGCGCGCCGCCGCCGCGACGGGACTACCACCGGCGGCGGCGAAGAGGACGCTGCGCAGGACGACGACGTAGACATGTCGGATGACGCCAACGCCGAGGATGAGGAAGACGATGATGAGGACACTGCCGCAAAAGACCCAATGACTGCGCGCATGGAAGTTCTGAGGAATATAGAGTGCGCTGAATCAATCTTCCACCACCCCCCTCTAATTTTTTAGAACCGCCGAATACTAACATAATCTCCCCTCCTCTCCCCTCGACCAGCATCGCAAGCAACACGGCCATGCTCACGCTCGACTCGCTCTCGCTCCTCCTATCGAAACACAACCCGACGCAGGCCAGCCTCACGCTGAGCCAGCAGCTCCGCGAGCTCGTCGGCATCGGCACCATGGGCGCGGACCGTCTCGACGACGCCAACACGACGCCGGCCAAGACGCGAGACTGCGAGGACGTGGCCATGGGCTGGACGCTCATGGAAATTTCCCGCACGCGCGACGCCGCCGAGGACGCCGCCGCCTTTCTCGGCGCGGAAATGGCAGCCGAGGGCCGCTACTGGGAGGGCGTCATGGGCGTGCGCCAGGCTGGCTGGTCCGTCTGCCGCGTTCCAGGTGGTGGTGGCAGCGGCAGCGGCAGCGACGCCCACGCCCCGGGTCTCGGCGTGCGCTTTGGCTTCTCCGAGGCCGCGCCCGAGTTTCAGCGTAATGGCCTCGCGCCTATTCGTCGCGGCGATGATGGCGTCCCCTGGCTTGACATGGGCCGGCTCGGCGGCACCCCGGAGCGTCTGGTTGTCACGTATGAACGCGGCGGAAAGGTCGTTGGCCGCGCCGCATCGCAGGAGCTACACGACGATGACGACGACGACGAGGCGGGTAGTTTGCAGGCCCGTGTGCTCGGCGCTCGCAACACCATTTTCGCGCAGGAGCTCTGGCACGAGCTGACCCGCGAGGCGCGGTCGCTCGCCGCGTACGACGTGCACCCGGACGACGAGAAGCGGCTCGTGTGCGCCGTCGACGCCGACGCCCGCATCATTGTCGAGCTGCTTCCCGCGTCAACCTCGGCCGCGCAGTCTCAGCCCGACGCCCACGACAACGACGACGACCAGAACCTGCCGGAAAACACCACCGCCGAGGCCATTTCCCTCGCGCTCCACATCCTCCTGACCTACGCTCACCGCTGCAACGAGCTGCTGCGCATCCGCCCGCTGCCGCCGCACGTCCCGCGCACGCGCGGCCAGCACGTCCACACGCTTCTCCGCCCCATCATTGCGCGGCTCCTGTACGCCCGCAGCGCCCGCTCGGCCACGCAGCTCGTCGGCAACCTCGTGCAGACGCTCCGCCGCGCCGGCATCACCGACTCGTCATTTACCCTCTGCACGCCGCAGCCGACAGTGGCCGACTTTGCCGCCGCCAACACTGGGCCTAATCAGCCGTCTGCCGCCGTTAGTCTCGTCCGGCACATGCTGCAGCCGACTGACTTTGCTCTCGACGTCACGCTGCTCCCCAGAGGCGGCGGCGGCGGCGGCGACGATGGCGACGACGACCAAGGGGTGTCCTTTACCGTCCGCGGCCGCACGTATCTCGTGCCCGTCACCGCTACATACTACCACGTGCTGGCGCCCGCCGGCGCCGCCGTGCACGCCCTCTGCGCGCCGTATCCCGACGGCTACCCGGACCTTGCCGCCTTGGCCGACTACTTGTGCGTTGTCGCCGCGCGGGCCCTCGCCGCGCATTACCTGCGTAAGCGCAGGGCGGCGACTGCTACTGCTGCTGCTGCTGCTACTACTGCTGGCGACTTGGAGGAAGAGGAAGACAAGGACAAGGGGCAGCAGACGTGGGTGCTGGGCGCGCTTGGCACGCGTATACGCCACGCGCGGGATATCGACAGGCCGCAGCTCGAGTTTGTGGTTGAGAGGGATACAGCAGCGACGGAGGAGGGCAGGGATGACGGCGCGGCTGCGTTGCGGCTTACAGTGTCGACGGACGGGCAGTCCTGGACGTGGACGTCCAGCAGTGAAAACTCGGCCAAGGAGACGCTGGAAGCCGTGGTTGACAAGGTATTAATACAGTGATGAGAGGAAGGGGGTCCAGGTATAGATGGTTGGGGAATTTCAGCAGCACATCAATATGGCGTCAATCAAGGGTTTAATTTAATTAGAAATACCAGGGCATCGTCTTGAATTTTCTTTTGGGCGTTGTGTTTTATCATCTAATCTAGTTATAAAGGGAGTAATAAAGGAAGAGACGAGAGAGGGGAAAAAAAAAAAAAACAAAGTGATTTTTCCATCATCACTCCTATAGGAGAAAAGCCAAGAATCATGAATCGTGTAAACAAAGAAATTCAACACGCAAAACAGCTCACATAAGCCAAGGCCGTCTTTCTTCTCACGTCCAGTCCATCGTGACAAAAGTTTACCCAGCCAAGATATATCAACAAGTAATAACAACAAAGCAGAATTAAAAAAAAACAAAAAAAGCACGTATTGGCAACTACTCATCTCGTCTGTTGAACAAAAACTTGAGCTCGTTGACGCCCAGCCGTCCAATCTTGGCGCTCTCAGCCTCGTCGAGGGCCGCCTCGACAATCGCCTGCTTCTTCTCCTTGAGCTCGACGATGCGGTCCTCGACCGTCTCCTTTGTCAGGATGCGAAACACCTCGACGGGCTGCTTCTGCCCGATGCGGTAGGCCCGGTCGACAGCCTGCATCTCAATGTACGGGTTCCAAAAGGGATCCATGATGATGACGCGCGTCGCCTGGGTCAGGTTCAGGCCCGCGTTGCCGGCGCGCAGCGAGACCAGCATCACCGTCACGTCCTTGCGCGCCGGGTTTTGGAAGTCCTTAGCAACCTTGTTGCGTTCCTCGCCCGACATGCCGCCATCGTACCGCTTGGGCTTGTTCTGGAAGCCCGCGTGGCCGAGGCCGACCTCGATCAGGTCGAGGAGCAGGGTCCACTGCGAAAAGACAATCGATTTCCGGCCCGCCGCGTCGGCCTCCTCGAGCAAGCGGATGCACTCGGAGACCTTGGCTGCGGGGAGCCACGTCTGTCTGAGGTAGGCCATGTACTTGCGGTACGCCTCGCGGCTCTTGCGAGCTTCGAGACGAAGTTCTTTGAGCATCGATGGCTTGATATCAATCTTGATTACCTTTTCGTTTTCGTCCTTGTCCTTCTTCTTCGCCTTGGACTTGTTCTTTTTGGGCTTCTTAGCCTTTGGCAGTCGCACACGCTTGCCTTGCTTGATCTTGGCTTTGCGCATCTGTTCCTTTTCATGCTCGTCTTCCTCAGACTTGATTCCGTCAGACTCTACTTTTTCAGATTTGACCTTGTGATCCGCGGATGACCCTTCGGCCTTGATCTTGGCCACATCTGGCTTGGTGTCAGTGTTGTCATCAGAGTCACTGAAAAAGTGGTCATCGACAACAAAACCAGCCAAATTGCCCTTTGCGTCCACGACATCGTCAGAGTAGATGTCATCATCGCTGGCATCAGTCTCCTCAATGACGTTCTCGTCAGATTCGTCCTCAGATTCGTCTTCGGATTCGTCTTCGGATTCATCTTCTTCCTCCGCTTTGAGCGCCTCAGGCATGTGCACCTTCCGGAATGCCTCCAAGGTGAAGCACTGTTTTGGGTTAAACTGCCCACGACAGACTGGACATTTGCATTTATCGCTCTCGTGACCTTCTTGAATATTCTGGGACGTCGCATTGTCGGCAAGCCGGCTCAAGCATTGGCTGCAGCTGTCGTGACCACATGGAATGAAGAACTGAGGGGAGGGGACGGCATCGTAACATATAGGACACTCGAAGCTCTCCGCAGCCTTGATTCTTGCCACGATGCCAGGCTGCAGCTCTTTGACCAAATCAAGAACCTCCTTTTCAGTCACAGGAGCATTGTCGGTGACGTCGAGATTAAGATGCGGGTGGCAACATGCTTGACGAAGACGCAGAAGAAGCACAAGAATATTAGAGTAGTTCCTCCCAACGCTGCCTTCACGAAGGTACTTGCTGAAAAGAACCTGCGCCTTCTTTTCTAGCTGGTTGTAATAATCACGCTCATCCGCGGATAGCTCTGCATATACGACCATCTCAGTCTTTGTTGGCAGCTCGAGAATGGGCTTGCCATCCAGCATGGAGTTCTTCTTTCGCCTAAGCATAATCGCTTTGAGGAGGGCACGCAGCTTGCTCATGGCGACACTTTTTTCATCACCCTTTTTGCCAAACAAAACGCCGAATTGCTGGCGGAATCTATCCCAAGCACAGTACGGCCGGATGCGCAGAAAGGCGAGCAGCGAGTACAGCTCCAAGACGCCATTCATCATTGGTGTGCCCGTCAAACACCAGCGGAAGGTGGCCCGCAGGCGATGGCAAGCCTTGGCCGTTTGCGTCTCCTTGTTTTTGATGCATTGGGCTTCGTCAAGGATGATGCGATGGTACTTTGCCTTTGTAGGGTGCAACAAAGGGAATTTGAGCGCAACTTCTGTGGAGTTATAGTCGGGTTCTCTCTGGGCAGTAGCATTCTCCTTGACAAATGTGTCCAATCTTTTGAGCTCTGCGGCGATAGTGCCGTACGTGGTCAAGACCACGTCATACGTGAGAAGGTCATCAGTGGTGGCTTTTTTGTTGTGATACACAAATACAGACATCTTATGGGATGTTGATACTTTGGTGTTAATTTCCTCTTCCCATTGGCGAATAAGGGACAGAGGACCGATGATGAGGTTCGTTTTGGGTCGCGAGGTGGCCCGTCTCGTCACCATCAATGCGAGCGTCGAGATGGTCTTGCCCAGACCCATGTCGTCGGCCAAAATACCGCCCTTGTTTGAGCCGTCTTCCATGGCCTGCATCCACTTGAGAGCGAGTTCCTGATGGTGATAGATGTTCACCTTGAGGCCCTCAACAGTATCGTTACGTTCTCCGAGTGGAATCTCTTCATCAGGACGGATATTTTCAAGTAAGTCGTCCAGCTCCTTGTCGCTCATTTTTTCCTGGGGTTGAGTCAGATCCAAAAAATCTCGCATGCGATCAGCCACCGGAGGGAAGCCAAATCCAGCCGCCGCGTTACTATATGAGAAGTCTCTTGTGCGATTGATAACGTCCATGGTGGAAGTAACGCCCATACTGGGAACAACGGGCATGCCGGGTATATAGGGCATACTGGGAACAACGGGCCAAGTCGTGGACCCAAGAACATGGCGAGGTGGTTGGGCGACAGAGGGACTGTACGGCGAGTACGGGCCAAACATGTCGGAGCCTGGAAAGGCACCAGGCAAAGAATGGCCTGGTGCCAATCCATGATTCAGCTGCCGCTGTCGCTGACTCTCATGAAGCCGCTGCATACTCTGGAGCCTGTGCTGTTCCGCCATCCGCAGGCTATGTAGAAGAGCTTCTTTTTGACTTCGGGACTGAGGAAGGTGCGACGCGGTTGCGCTCGGAGGCGCAGAAATATTAGACTTGGAATCCTGACCTGGGTACTCGACTTTGAGTTCAGTGCTGTCCTGGAAGCCAGATCTAGGGGCTCCGTTGGTCCGAGCCGTCTGCATGAGACGCTGCAGCGGATCCGACTGGGGATCTCGACTCCCGTTGGCAGCAACGCGGGACTGCTGAAGGCTTTTAGCAAAACCACGGTCACGCTGTCTCTGGGCGGCCAGCTTCTCCTGCTGAATCTGCGCGGCAATGTAGCCAGTTGTATCCGTAATGTCATCACTGGAGCCATGTCAGCTGGATTTCGACAAACGGCAGGAAAAGGTTCCCCATACCCTGTGAGGTCAATAACCTCTAGATCGTCCGAGTCGATAATATTATCAATCGAGCTTTGGGGTAGTCTGCCTCTGGCGACGGACATTGGCGTAGTCTTTTGCGATTTGGAATGTAGATCGGGACTTGTGGGACTTCCGCGGTGTTCAAAGTCTCGCTTTCTGGTTGGGAGGCTGATGGGCGTAGCAGGCGGCCGCTGAGGCTGCGACGACCGTTCTGATTTCACTGCTTCGGGTTCCTGTTAGTAAATGAATGTCGGCACCATCCATGTCACCCGGCGACTCACCGCTTTGCGAGCCTTGTGATGAAGAGACGGCTTGGGATGATGTTCCTGTTGGACCGTAAGTGAGTCCCCCAAAATGTGACCGGGAAAAAAAAAAGGGCATACCCTCAATCTTCTGCAGCCTCTCCGTGAGAAGCTGAATATCCCTCCTGGCGCTGATGCGGGCCCTCTTAGAATCTGCATCCTGCGCCTCTGCGAGCGAGGCCAGGATCGCGCGCTGGACACAAATTTCCTCCCGTAGCGTATTCACCTCTTGCGATCTGCTCGGAGTGGCCATCCTGTCGCGCCGCGCATGTCGTGCACGGCGATCAACGCCGCACACGCACGACTAAGCGTAAAGGAGCGGAGAAACGAGGGTTGGCTCGCAGCGCATAAGTGAAGGAAAGGGACGAGAAGAAGCTGTAAACTTTTGCGCCCAGAATAAGGAGGGGCGGGATTTTTCGAGGCGGAAAGGAAGCGACTGGGAGGATAGGTAGAGCGGAGTGTTTCGTTCGACTCGGAAAGATCGAAGGAATGTCTCGAAGGGGGGGTTTCGGGGTCGAGTGGGTTTTGAGCCGTCGATATCAGCGTAAGTGGGCGGATCTGAGATGTACAAACGCCGTGATACCGCTGTTCTCAATATCCGATGATGATGGAGAGACGCGTCGTGGCGAGATCAATTAATTTTAGTGGGGATTCTGGCCTGTGCCTGGATCTACATGGCAGAGGCTTCATGTCACGCCAGAGCAAGAACGTGTGATGATTAGGAGGAGGTTTGCTCACAGGTACATGGGCGCGCGCCCCTTGTGCTAGTGTGAAAAAAAGGCAAACCATCAACTTCAACCCGTTCAAGTTTCACCAGACAACCATAAGAACCACTCAAAGCTTCATCTGAGCGTCAAACAGCACAACCATCCCATGCCTGCGGAACAAAGTATCATGCTGACACCCGTTCCATTTCTCTTCTCCGCCGTATTTCCACCAATAAAAGTATTTTCTTCACCCGCCATTCACCTCGTCTTCAGATTGTAACACATGCGCATAAGACCTTTACATTGTGAAGCTTTTTTTTTACCTCGTCTTTAGGCTGTGACACACGCGCACAAGACCTTTATATTGTGTGATTTCATTATAAGTGTTTCGCTGAGATGGTGTATATAGCAAATGATTCAACAACAAGCAAGGCTGATTCAAAAAAAAAAAAAAGTAATACCCCGAGAAAGCCCATTTATACAAAATTGCATATTCTAAAAAGGACCGTCTTTCACCCATGTCTTCGTCTATTGTGGTCCACCAGTAATGTTATTCCAGACCTTGCCAGCCTGTCCTGAGATCCAGTCCCATGCATTCCCCACAGCGCCCACAAGTGAGCCCAAGATGCCGATGTCTTTCTCCTCACCATTCCCCTCGTCCGTCTCGTCCTTTTCCTCGCCGTCATCTTCGCTGTCTGTCCTCGCGGGCCCCGTCTCCTCGGGTGCCGCCGGCGCTTCCGTCCCCGTCACCAGTGTCGGAGAGGAGGGCTGCGCCTCGGTCGTTTCGCCGCTTGTACTCGACGACTGTGTACTTGTGAATGGCAGTGCCGACTCTGTCGCGTCTTTTGTCAGCACAGGGTCCTGCTCCTCCGCCACCTCATCCGTATGTGTGCCATCAGGCTTCAGCGGTAGCCTCAAAGTGCCGTTGTTTGGCTCAGGAGTGATGCCGACCGAGTCGCACAGCAGATTGTACAGCTCAATGTTTTCTAAAATAGTTTCATCTTTGTCAGTCTCGCGACAGTATACATCGTCTCGCGCCGCCATATAATCAACTCACGGAATGGTTGCATTCTGCTATTCGCTGGGTGCGGAAACGCTGGTCCTCTGGCGATGAAAATGGCCCTCATCAGCGGATGCTCGTGGTCGTAGCCGTGCAGGCCACGCGGGTGGTACACCTCGTCCTCGGCAGCCGTCGCGAGATCAAACTCGTGTTTCTGGACAATGGCCCAGCCTGTCTTGGGCACGATCCAAAGAGGCGCGATGCGCTCATTCTTGGAAAAGTGGTAGCGCTCGGGCATGTCCACGTCTCGCATGTACACCTCGATGCTGGACGTCGTGTTTGCCTTTTCCTTGAGCCCATCGTACAGTGACTGCGTGTCTTTAGGGTCCTTGGGTCGCAGGCCCATTAGCGGCCAACCGTCAATATGCTCAATTTTGCTCGTGTCGACCAGGTCCTCGAGCTGTAGCAGTCGCGTCCTGTCCGTCGTGGCCATGCCGTGATCCGACACGACCACGACGTTGACAATATCGGTGAGATTGCGCGCATTCAAGCCCTGAAAGATGTTGCCCATCATAGTATCCACAGCTTGAATCGTGCTGCGAATTTCGGTGCTGTTGGGACCGTACTTGTGTCCATCAGCATCGACATCGGGTACGTAGGCGGCGATAAGCTGAGGACGCCAGTGCTCAGGGTTGGCAGTTTCGTCTTCCTTGCCAGGCATGTCCAAAAATTCCATGATTCTCGTAACCTTGTTGTCAAGCTTCTCATCACCATTGTACTTGTCCATGACGCTGGGCTCAATGTTGAGAATGTGAGCTTCACTTCCAGGCCACATGTGAACGGCACTTCGGACGCCCTGCTTCTCTGCTGTGGCCCAAAACGGCTCACCACCCCACCACTTGGGATCCAGGCTGCGGTTTGGATCCGTATAGTAGAACTCGGCCTCGAGCTCCGGATCCCAAAACGTGTTGCCCACGACGCCATGCGCTTCAGGATAAAGGCCCGTCGCCAGCGTGTAGTGGTTTGGAAACGTCACCGACGGGAATGACGGAAGCATATATCGCGGCGAGATGCCCTCTTTGACAAAGGCATTCAAATTCGGCGTCAGACCGCGGCTCAAAAAGTCGGCACGGAAGCCGTCCAAGCTCACGACCAGCGTCGTCGGTCCAAACAGCGCCGTGCCATTGCTCACAAATCGATCCTTGACAGCGGCACCGGCGTGCTTCTTTGCTTTGGTCAGCTTCCAGGCGACAAGCACGAGAATCGTAAAGCCAATCGCGATCAGTGCGTGTATCAAAAGCCAGCGCCGCCAGCTGCGCCTCCTCTGCACATGCTCCTGCGCCACCAGCCCCAGACGCCGCCTATCCATCTCGTCGCTGTCGTCGCGTTCGCTGCTGTCGCCGGTGCTACTACCCTCCTTGAAGCCGCCCTCCTCCATCTCGTACATGAGCTCGCCGTCCTCGCCGTGCTCAGCGCGCTCCATCAGCGCCTCCTTCTTGCGCCGGCGGCGCTCCCGGCGACGCTTGCGCCTCTCCGCGTGGTTCAGCCGCAAGTCATCGACGGAGCTGGCGGCTGAGGATACCGACAAGCCCGACAGGCTTGGGCGGCGGAAGAGATTAAGGGGGTTGGGCACCGCGAGGCCGGAGCCGCGGCGCTCGCTCTCCTGCTTCTTGCGCGAGTCGGTCACGAGGCGGTCAATGTCGTCCTCCTCGACCAAAACGATGCGGTCGTGGGCTCGCAGCTCGCGGCTGTTGCGGGCTGCCTGCTGCAGCTGGTCGTCGTCGCTGTCGGAATCCTGGTCGCTGCGCGAGTGCAGGGATGCAGCGTCGTCGTCGTAAGCGACCGGCGACAGCAGCGAGCCTTCGTGCTGCCGCATCGGCGTGTCTGTGTTGAGCCGCTTCAAAGACATGATGACTGGTGAGGGCTTTGACAGAGCTCAGAAGCCCATAGTTGAGAGATGATGATCATACAATGTCGGGGCAAACAATCGTGGATGATGAAGAGAGTGGACATTTCGAGGCCCCTGTTGAGCGACACGAGCGAGTCCACACATCACGGTCGAGGTGGGTCACCCCTGTCTTGGCCTTGTCTGTACATGTTTGATATGATATGTACCTCTATAGACTATTTTAGATATGTTGTTTAGGTAATGATTCGACCTGTATTTTTGTCGCAAATTCTCCTATCATGGCGATATATTTTCTTGAATCTTGCTCCTAGAATTCAGCGGCCCAAGTCTCTAAGCGATGCTGTAAATACATACCTATCCCACGCAAGCCAGGGATCTCGACGCTGGACTGCGTCAAGGTCCCGCTATGCACGTTTGAAGAGATGTATGCTTAAAATGACTCAATGGGACGACGAGCTCTGACATTCTCGCTTTTCCTGCAGTTTCATGTACATGTTATGCTCGATATTGGCGTTGGCCTAGGGAGACACGGATCAAGGTGAACTCGTCGCAAGACCCTCCGAGTAACTCTAAACTCTTTCACGCCACTAATAAGTAGTGGCTCATTGCTGCTTATAACGCCAATCCATCCTCATCAAGCAAAACCGCGCCGCTGTCCTTCAAAATCTTCATTGTTGTACATTGCCCAAAGACTGAAATTGCCGGCACGAGCGGAAACTGGTGGCCATCGATCGAACAATTGAAAAATGGTAAATCGTATAATTCGACACGCTAACGTTAGCAAATATGTATAGCAAAAGGTATATCCAAGCAATGGTCGGTCATAGCAAATAGTAGTAGCAAGGTTTTCATATATTCCCCCTTTTCTCTTCCTCCTGTCCCTCCACGAAGCCCGTTCTGCCGTCTCCGCGCGGGCAAGTCTCTCTAGTCCTCGCCGCCGAGCTCCGAGTACGGGAGCCGCCACCCCGCGCGTGCCATTGACGCCAGCATGCCCTCGCTCTTGATCGATTCCAGATACAGCGTCCGAAAGTCGACATTCAGTCCTTCCTGCGCCCTTCTCATCGCCGCCGCCGCCGTCGCCGCCGACGTGTCCTTGCCCGCGCTCGCCGTCGCCGCCGTCGCCGCCACCGCTACGTACGACTCCCGGTCGCGAAGCATCGTCTCGGTGGGCACGTCGTCGGCCGACTCACACCGCAGAAGGGGCGGCAGCCGGGCGGCCTGCATGATGGGCACCATCTCCGCGGTGCCCCAGTCGACGATGCTAGAAGACGGGGCCGTCATTAGCCAAGAGGAGCGAAAAGTCAAGGCAGAAGGGGGTGAGTAGATACGCTTCAATGGTGAATTGCTCGCCGCTGCTGATGATGCTCTCTGCTTTCAGGTCGCCGTGCTCCATGGCAAACAGTCTGTTGTTTTGGTCTTGGCCGAGGACGCGAGGCAGCAGGGCTAACTGATCGAGCACGTCTTGCTCGGCCAGCTCGGGGAGGTTGCCTTGCCGGATGCGCGTGAGCCGCCGTTGAATCTTTTGCTCAAAGTACTCGTACGCCGTCATGTCTCCTAAAATGAAACATCCATCAGCCCCCGCGCGCTACATTTTTTCTCTTCTTTTTTTCTGTCGAAACCCCGCACTCGCACCTTTGCCCTCTCCCCCCGTCTTGTCCCTCTCCCCCTTTTTTTTATTTCTTTCCTCTTCAAACTATTCAAAATCAACCACGTACTAGTCTCCAGCGTGCGTTGCACCAGCTGCATCTGAATCTCCGCCAGCCTCCTCAGCAGCGCCGCCCTCCCCGGCTGCCGCGGCACCTCGTCCGTCCACCGCAGCCGCTGCTCGCCCGCGAAATCCAGCACCAGGAACGGATACCCGATTGGGTTCGCAAAGGAGAGGCTCGCGCCCACCAGTCGCGTCGACCAGTGAAAATCCACCTTTCCCAGCCGCTCGTACATGCGCCGCTCGCCCTCGACGCGGTCCAGTATGGCCTGAGGCGCGTCCTCGTGCCGCGCGTGCTCGACGCGCAGACACACGCTCGGCATGTCAGAGAAGCTCACGCGAAAGACGTGGTATTCGTCTCCGCCGTAGGCGCCCTCAAAAGTGGCGTTGCACCCGCTACCGGCGCCGTGCAAGATGGACGAAACAGCCTCGACGATGGCCTCGGGGGAGAGGTTTTGCTCGTGCAGGAGGAGCATGTCTCTGTTTGGGAATCAAGGGGCGAATTGACTTTCCAAAACTGGTGTGAAATTTTTGGTGTACAATTCTGGGAATTTTTCCAGGGGTTCCCGTTCCCTTTACAAAGGTTTGGAAAAGTCTGAAGTCTGTTGGCCGCAACGCAACGGTTCAGAAGCTTGTGTAACCAGGCCCGTTGAAGTACGTCTTGGCAGAAAATGAGGGAACGGGCTTGTCTAACCAGGCTGAGGTATCGCATCAGATACTGAGTAACGCTGCGTGGTTCTGCTCGGATCAACTGCACTCTCGTGACAATTTTTTCTTAAAAAAAAGGCAAACACAAAGGCCAGTCAAGTGTGGCATATGTTATAAGCTCACGAGTAAAACATGCGACGAGACAGGCCATGTCCGGGCCATAATAACATGGCCATCATAACATAGCCAGTATTGCATGTATCATCATATACCATATCCAGCCTGAGACTACAAGTCTCGTCAAGTGAATCATTGCCAAGGCGCCGTGTATACCGGGTTTTCTGATGACGATGACATAGTTATCTCGACGAAAGAAGCAAGTGTAAGCTCGACCGAATGAAGTAATACAGCTTTGCTCTCAGCTTTGACGAATGCATTGTATTGTAGTTATTACCCTTGGGTTGGGTGCCAGGCCAAAAACAAGTCCCACCTCAAGCCCTGCTGGCCACTCTCTATCAACGTGCTATTGGTGGATTTGAAAGCCTCTTGTCTCGGAACTTTGGCGAATCGCAGTACAATGAGTTTGCAGAGGGATCCACCCCTACAAGTCAACAAAATTGCTCTCAAGCCACATGGATTATTAGCGCGGGGTGAATACTGTACAAGCATATATATATTCGGCCCCTCCCTCATCGCGCACCCGTTTAAGCTGTTTCCTTCAAAAGCTCCTGTATTCGCCCCCCCCGTTAGAGACCTGGAGCGACGCACCAGCAACTTGCGTGGCTATCACCTGCGAAGAGGAAACGACCGCATTCCGGACGACGATGATTATTCTAATGAGCAAGGACTTTACTGCTCAGTAACAAGCAGCTCCTTCTGGTCCAAGGATGTGATACCTGGCTATCAAAGGTCCTGTGACTCGATGATCCGGTCCTAGTCTCAGGAGGATATACAAATTCTTGCCTCCGCCGACGACGCACTCCCGTTATAATTAGGTTCAATTGGCCGTTGCAACAAGAACCCGAGCTGGTGTACTGGTTCGCATGCCATCTGACACGCGGTGTTCCGTGTGCCCGAAAGGGGTGGAGGTCTGGGTTCGAATCTCAGGCTCGGGAATTTCTTCCTTGGTTCCTTTTTTTTGGTGGCGTCAAACGGCGGACTGTCTACGTCACCGTGCACCTTACGCCCAACTGGCTGGCCTCCTCGTTGATGGGTGAAATGTTCTAACAAAGAAAAGGCCAGCTAATTTACTTATCTACAAGTAAACACATTTTGCCCACTATCAAAACTTTGGACTCGCGCGAATTTGGGAAGTAATCGCTTTTTCAATGTTGTTTGGAAAAGCCGAGCTGCCGTTAGCAAAAAGGCAGGCCAACTACTCGAGGATGAAAAAGACGTGCGCATACTGCTGGTTAAGCCGCGTAGCGAAGGCAACGAGAGAGGTGCGAATCCTGTCGTGAAATGTGATTCAAACCGCATGTATGAATGGTACAATGATGGCATCAAAACCAACTCATTTTCGTCGCGATTGCTGCAGAGATCTGTCGCTCTCCGCGCTCTAAGCCCGGCCGGCCCTTGTATGGAGTCGAGCGCCGGACTGATGCCAGAGACTGACTCTGCGACGAGCCCTGGACAGCCAAATAAACAGCGAATCATACCCGGACGCCGTCTTATTTCGAGCCAGCACTACTTCTGGCGGATTGCACCTCATCAGACATGTATGGGCTTCACAAGGTCACTCGTCTGGTTTCGTCTCAAACGCTTGATGTAGACTTGAATCATCTAATACTAGCTAGCCGGCAACAATCGAGGAGTCCCTTGTCTTTCGAGGACTGTCTCACATTTTCTTAATAGGCTGTTATATCCTTCAAAATACTTCCTCCAGTACATGTGATTGGGCAATTTCTGACTTGTAAGCTCGGCCTATTGATCATGTATTGCGTTTGCGCTGCTTGTTCATCAGTTAGTCCCAACATGGCTAATCGTACCTCGAGCTCAACAACCTCCATTCTTAAAGACTCCAAAACTCTTGATCGGCTTGCGAAAGTCTCCAATAGTCGGAACATCTTGGCAGTGTTCGTTGATATCGAGGTATATGGATGTACCACCAACAGTTGAGCTGATCGAATGTCTGTATACCCCAAGCCACACCTGCCGTTGAGTTCTGGTGTAGACAACGATGCAACCTACTCTTAACCATTGAAACCGCGTATTGTGTGTATTCGCCATCTCGGGCCCCTATGCATCTGTACCCAAGGTTATGCCGTCTTTCCAACGCTTTTGAGATGTTGATCCACTCGACCTTTGGGAGACAATCCTGAAGAGCTCACATAGTCTGACACTTTGACGCTGTAGTCAGAATCTTGGCGGGGAGCAGCGCGCACCGAGGGTCTAGACTCTTGGAGGATTGATGATGCATGCAGTCTGGGTTGTGTCAGAGCAGTACGGCAAGTGAAATAATGCGAAAATGATGTAATATTTTCCAACCTTTGCTTAAAGCATGCAACCGCCCTCTAATGCTCGTGCATGTAGGTTTCCCCACTGGTAGATCACGTCCTCGAAATATGCTCTCATCACTGCTTTGTCTTTTTTTTGGCATACTTGTAGTAAATCTCGTCGACATCATCCAGCCACACCTTCCAAAGTATGGGATCCTGCTCGTCCAGTCTGGACCAGCGTTGACAGCCCCTCCGGCCCCGCGCAGCAATACCCGAACCTGACAGCAACTTCCGCGACAATGGCGCGGGCAAGCAATCGACCAATAACAATGATCCGGGTGCCGGGCGGCATAACAGCTCACACCAACTTCTTGGCCATTTTCTTCGTCGCTGCCATGGACAATGTCTCTTTGCTCTTGATAGACCGCACGCCGACGGAAAGACTGCCGGGAAGGCACAGTGCTGGCCACAGTCATATGGTCTGTAGATACCCTAGCCCTATCAGCTCTCGTATACTCGTGCTCACTAACTAACAATCATCGTGCAATTGCAGTAACAATTAAGGAGTCATATGTTCATCAACGTACTCGATCACTTCCTCTACTGCTGCAGTACCAAGTACTGTACCACATATCTAGGGCACCAAGCTCAAGTGCCTTTGAGTGGTTAGAGAATCGTCCGCATCGCCGATCAGCACATGTCTGAAGCATCCAAGGGTGCTGTAAGCTGTGGCACCTGCACGTTTACGTGTCAGGCTGGGATTTGGCAAATGCAACGACTGATATCGTGACAGTGGCGGCTCAATCAATGTACCGCATTAGTGATGGGCCCCTGCTTTCCATCACTTCTAGCTGACTTGACAGTATACGTCCTAAACACCCAATGTCTACAGCTATATATACCTCTGCTCTCTCGAGCCCTTCCTAGTTGCTTGTACTCAAATTCAAATCACAGGCAGAGTCTGTTTGTTGAGACTTTTTTGCAATATGCCTAAAAACGAAATGACCAAATCCGATGCGAGTCGGATTCAAAGCACCCAGGTACGTACGGTGCCCATTTCATTTGGAAAAAAACAAACTGGGCAATCTTCGTCAATGTCTGACAGTTTATACCACGCAAAAGGCTGATCAATCGGCCGGTGGCTTTGCGGCCAGAGCCCAAGCAGCTGGTGATCGCAATGCAAATGCCAGCCAAGCTGCCGGACAAACCAGTGGTGCTTCTCAACAGACCGCTGGCGCAAATGCAGGGGCGAAGAAGTGATGGAATGTTTTGTGGCAGGAAGTTTTTCTGATAGCTTCATGTGAGTTGGTTGAAGCTGTAACCAAGTGTAGCTCACATATTGCTGGCTGAAAGAATAAAGGGCTCAACAAAATGTCACTTGTCGTTCCACGCTCCAGAATCACGTCGTCTTTGATCGTTGCAGAGCACCTGCAGTATAATGCAAATATACATCTCGAGCAAAAAGACGTAATTCTCGCGAAAAGGAGTGATGCATTGGCGTTTTCTTTTACAAGTTCTCGGAGCAGGCTTTCAGCCCAGCTCTGAATTCCATGTGTCTCGGCATTTTCCTTGCATCGACAATTCAAGGACGCCCGTAGCGACGGCCACTGCGTTTGAAGTTTAGAGAGCTAGAGAGCTAAAGGGCAATTGTGTGATATATAGCTGCCTATGGTAAATGCATAAACACGTAGCGCATGCACGGTTAGAGGAGGCTTGCTTTGTATTCTTTGATGGATGTTGAAAGTCAATTGTAGATGGCGCCGCCCTTTGCTCTATCGGCAACTAGCTGTCGGAATCTTTTTTTTGTGCTAGATTTACCATAACTGTATCTTGACATTTGCCTCTATATACACTTTGGCAGAATCGATATTGCGAGATAGTTTCCCCGTAGTAAATCTTTATACAGAGCTTCATCTGTCCTCTGCAGCTCCCTCGCGCACTCCTCTAGACACTTCTTCTCTCTCGCCACTATAGCCTCCAACAGAAGACGACTTTTAGGACGCAAAAGATTGGGAGCTCTCCCAACGGTATGCTTAAACTCGACAAAGGCCAAGGCAAGGCCCAGGAGAAACCCCAGATTCGCACTTGGCCGCGCGCTCCATTGCAGCATGTCATTGGCAAACCGAAAGCTCTCCTGGCCCTGGCCATGACTAGCGACCAACAGCAATACCTGCTTCAAGCTCCGAGGTTTGGCACTGACGGCAATCTGGGAAAGCTTCTGGGTAAGCTCCAGCCCGATATCGACTAGGCTGGTGCAAAAGTCTCGCCGCACCTCATCCATGCCCGCGACAATGTCGGATTCTATACCAAAGCCCGCCTGTGCTCGCAAGAGGCGCAAAATGCTCAAATAAACAGGGTCCGCGGTTCGAGACGGTGTATTTATCGTATTCTCCAAAAGGCTAATGTGCGCAAACCAGAGTGCTATGATATCCGGGAGTCGATTGCAGGAAATTGTGTTCAAAGATGGGTGTTTTGTCAACGCATCCCAAGCACTGATATCAAAATCCTGGGGTGTCATGTACGAATTGAAAGCATCGAGTATACTGGTCGCACTGCCAGCTGACACATACGGGTGATGAGAAGCCGGGTCTTGGAGCTGTGCCACGGCTTCCTGGGAAGTTACTGGCTGCCTCTGCGTAAACTCCCAGTATAAAAGGGAGCCGCTCTCAGGTTTCAGGGCGTCGACCCATTGACAGATTGTTGTAACCTCGTTTTTCGTAAAGGCGCCAAACATGCGTCCCCCCCATGACAGCTCTCGTACGAGCAGGCTCTTTTTGCTGTCCCCAGCAACCACCCACGGCTTTGCCCGGCTGAGGGCCCTCAAGAGATCCAGCTCATTGGCCTCTATTCGCATTATCTCTTCGAGCCACACATGTAGAGCATAGGGACCTATTCGGGCCCTGCTCCGATAATGTATGCCGCGCGATACCGAAGCCTTGGTTCTGAAGATACCCAGAACTTGGGTGCCAAGTGCACTTGGCATCACTTGCAGGCTTTCAGGCCCCAATCTTCTAGCAGTCGAAGAACAAGGATAACATCCCAAGGTCTGCGACAAGACGTGTCCGACCTGAATACGCTTCCATGCCTGCCTCACGGCCGCTTCACCCTCCATTGCTCGCAAAATGTCGAGATATTGCACAACAGCATGTGACGCCATTGCCGTGTGTCCCGAGTCGGCATTGTCTATGCTAATGTGGATGAGAAAATAGTAAGGATCGATACCGTAATGCGCAAGCTCATGCGCCACCTGCATTGTGTCGAGTCGAACCTGCTCATAGTGCATATTGAAGCCGAGAATCTCGGGAAGAAACTCATTAGGAAAGAGCGAAATGGCCAACTGAGCCACTGCAGATTCCCAGATGCCGTGGTTGTCGCAGGCTCGCTTCCACTCGCTGGCCTGTACGAAATCAACGCTGTGGCCGCTGGGCAAGGGACGTCCAATGCTCCCCAGCAGCTTGCGGTAGAGAGTGACGTGATGCTTGTCAGGGTCGCCGTCGCCGAGTTCCTCTGACAAGACCTGCCAGGCATGCTTTGTAACGCTGCGGAAAGCAAAGGGTGTAGTAATCTTGTGCACATGGCCAAGCCATGCGCCGTCGACAAACTTTACAGGAGCTTGCTGAACGAGCCAGTCTTTGGCCTGTTCAGCGCTCGCGAATAGTTCGGGGCCTTGCCCTTGCTTCCGGCGCTCCAGGTAGTCGGACCATCCTGACAGAGTCCTTTCATGTGAGTCTCGGAGGAAGAGTGACATTGCTTCGGCGCTATAAGTTTCGAGGCTGAGGATGCTGCTGCTGCTATTGCTGCTGCTGCTGCTATTGCGGAACGCTGGCTCCTCCGTCAGCGCGACTGAGAGTGCGTGAGAAAACATGGCCAAGAGCTCTTGGCGAGCTGGTTCCAGTACCTCTGGATAGTCTTCAAGATTCTGAAGCTGAAAGAACATTCTTCTATACCCTTCGGTTGATTTGTGCTGCGTGGTATCTGGCGTTGCCTTTTTCGCTTGGCTGTGCTCAGTGTTACACACGGGTGTAACGGAAGTCGCTGTCTTGGTCCACCTCGAATATCGAATTCTTAGAAATAAGAGAATAACCAGTAGAGGAGCGAAAAGGTGAAGAAAGCCGTCAGAAACTCTAGACAGATCCATATTGGTGAGGTGTGGCATGTTGCTGAAGAACAAGAATAGCGCCATGATGGCAAGAAGAGTACGGGTTTCGAGATGGACGGCTCGCTTGAGCGCCGAGAGCGAGTAGACTTGGTTTCGAAATCTTCCAAGTCGCAAAAAGAGAAACACCAAAGTAAGCGACGAGTATGAAGCAATACAGCGGAGCTTCTGTTTGCTCGAATGATTGGCTCGCGAGGTCCATATGGTCAAGTAAACATGGGCGTAGTTTTGCAGGCCTTGGAAAGAGATTGGCACAGGTGCTATGCTGGCCTCAACTAGATGGCAGTTATACAATACCACTAATAAGGCATGGAATGCATCGTACCCCTCTCTGGAAAAGATGGCCTCCTAGGAGTCGATTTTGTATCGTCGTACTGATGCATGTGCGTGCTGATCATCTCTTTACATATGTGGCAGCGGCACCCTCGGGTGTCAAGTGGACATCTTGGCTGCTTCATAGTGTCACAATGCAGCTAAACTTTCTTGACATACATAGGCATAGATGAATTCCCGCAATAAGACATACAGAACACTCCCTGCGCCCACTGGCTCGCCGGCTTTGTGCGCCGAGTGGATGGGCGGGGGGCCTGTAAACAACCTACTGCAGCACTGCAGATATATTGCGACTGATCATCGTTTACTGATCATCGCTGTTTAGCTGACTCTTGGAGGCCTAGAGCTTCTGTAATTTTTACTGCCATGTATATTCTTTTGTCATCTTCTTTGCCGTCCCAGCCGCGCACAAGAAACAACGCGCCTTCATTCGTGCCTTGCCTCCTTCTCCTCCTGAATATCGAACAAACCTTCTTTATCCCAAAGTCACCATGACTGTTAACAACAAAGAAGCATCTCTGGCGGTAATCAATTACGATGCCTTGGCCAACAAAGATCCCAAAGAGATCCAGAAGCTCGTTCAGGCGTGTGGATCTGTGGGCATGTTTTACCTTGACCTCCAGAATTCTAGTATGAAGGACGTCTACGAGGGCATACCGAAACTCCTCGAGGCTGGAAATGCCTTTTTTAACCTGCCCTCTGATTCTGAAGAAAAGAAGCAAAGTCTTCGCGAGGGAATGGAGCGAGGGTATGGAAGAAATCCTACTCCTGATACGCAGCAATTCTTCCCACAACGGGCAATCTTTGCTAACTTGACACGTTGGTCGTGATCTGATTCAGGTATCACGCAGCCAAAACATTCGAATACTACGAGGTAAGCTTTCAATCAGCCTGACCCGAGAAATCGAGCATCTGTTCGTCATCGTTACTCAAATTGACGTCTCCCCAACAGATAGCCCGAGATGAGTATCAGCAGGGTCTGTGGACGCTACCCGCTAGCCTCAAAGCCCACGAAGCATCCATCACCAGCACCCTCCACTCTCTGAACCGTGCGATTCAGACCGTTCTGGCTGAGCTCTGCAAAGCCGTTCAGGTGGAGCTCGCCGAGCTCAGTGACGACCCAACTATTGCTAGCGACACGGCCCTCAAGCTTGTGTACAAGCCCCCAGTGCAGGAACCTGGGGCCATTGTCCAGCCGTGGCACACAGACTTTGGCCTGATGACGATGATGTGGTACGAAGAGGTGACTGCGCAGATTGCAGTCTACGACTCGGAGGGAAATCGTACTGAAGACTGGCAAGCAGTGCCCGTTGTCGACGGCGCACTGCTTGTCAATATTGCGGATGAGCTCGAGGGCAAATCTCGTGGTCGCCTACACTCGACTGTGCATCGTGCGGTGACGCCGCCTGGACCTAGAAAAGTGAGGAACGGATTGGTCTACCTTTTTCGTCCGTATAAGAATTAGTGTCGAGATGTACGGATGGATGTCAGTTGTGATCACTCAGCAATAAAAAAAAATAAAAAAAACATGAACTTGTTCTTTATTCTCGTACATTTATCTACCGAAGACTCGAAATTGCGATGCAAGAACTACCTGATTACTCTGGTGTGCGATCTCAAGGTACTTTGATATACCGACACCGAGGAGTGGTGGTAGAAAACTTGATGTATCAGTGTTGAGTGAGGCTACAAGACTTACATCCTGACGATGAGTCAATTTGCTTGTTGATCAGCACTAGGTCTCGGCGGAAAGGCTCAGCCCGTACGAATCATCAAAACATAATAAATACAGATATTTACTCACACATGCATATGCAATCAATGACAAACAACTACCTCTGGCGCAGCCACCTGCTCCAGCTGGTATCTGCTTCCACTCAGTCCTACCCTAGTATAAGTATGGAGCAGAATCTGTCTTGGGATGGCTGGCGGGGGACTAAGTAAATGGAATAGACTATTATAAGAATCCTCAAAGTAAGACTACCTTTTTTTTTTATTATCTATTGATTCTAGAAAATAGTTTTTAGTATAGAAAAGCTGACTTGAGATAATTTAATGGCTAAATAATGCTTTTAAACTTGAATGTAAATTTCCATCTACTTTTTATTAGGTGCTGGTGTGGTGTATCATGAGGACGGGCCAGCTTTTGTTGTCCCAGTTAATTTATACTAAAAATCTATACTAAAAAGTGACTGCTACCTCGAATGGCATGCGGTATAGCCGCTTTATTTCCCCGACTGGACAGATTTTCCTGGCCCTTTCCGTTCATATTCCGGTACACCTACGCCAAGGGGCTGTGCTATTTAGGAGTCTGGCTGCGAAACAGTCAGGTACACAGGCAGCAACCAGATACATGGCACGGCGCAGTACAAGGCCACGGAACCAAAAGCCCGTTGAGGGATTATGGATGTCTTGTGAATAAACAATGGGCACATTTCTCAGAAGCCAGTAGTATCTGCTCCATCATTCTCTTGCTATTGTATAGGCAAAAGAGGCACAGCATGGCGGCCCTAAAACTGCGTCAAGGCCGCAACCTATCAACATCTCTCGGGAACAGTATGACCTCGCGGACGTCTTGCAGCCCGAGAAAACTCTGCAATAGTCTGTTCAAGCCGAGCCCGCAGCCACCGTGGGGCGGCATGCCGGCCTTGAATGCAGCCAGGTACGGCTGCCACTGCTCGTCCTCTGGATCCAGCGGGGGGCCACACACGCCCGCACGCATGGCTTCGCACAGCTCGCTGTACGCGTGGATGCGTTGACTCCCGGAGCAAATCTCGCGTCCGCCCACAATGGTGTCCCATGTGTTGGAAAGCCCGGGGGAGTCCAGAGTGGCTTGCGAGTTGAACTGGCGCATGTGTGCGGGATACTGTTCAATGGTGAAGATGTCGGTACTGGCAGACTCCCAAAAGTAAAGTCCAAGGGCTGCTTCTTCTTGGTCTCTAACCACAATGTAGTTCATCAGTGCGTGCAGTTGTGCTTGGAGACACCATGGCCCAATGGATGCCTACTACAAGATCCCATGGAGGAATGGCTTACTCACGTGAAATTTTTGCAGTCATTCGACGCGAGGCCTAGTTCCTCTCGGAGAATACGCTTTGCCTCGAGAAAAGTAATGCGAGGGACCTTGCCATGCTCGTCCAGGCCCACACAGAATGGCCGCGCACGAGGAGACAGCCGCTGAACAGCCTCAATCAGCTGCTTGTACTGACTGCGTCGCTGAAGTTCTTTCACGACGAATACCAGCATGGATTCAATTAAATCGACTACTTCACGGTAGTCATCATGGAATGTCATGGCTATATCAAGAACGGTGAACTGAGTTGCAAAAGTCAGGGAACAGCTACTGAATTTGAAGGAGAACGACATGGAACAATCTTGGCATGACTTACTTCTGTAACATGCCTGGTAGAATTGCTAGATTTGACCTCAGCCCGGAATACGGGACCAATCTCAAACACGCGGCCCATGTCCATAGAAAGTGCCATTTGCTTGTGGTGTTGCGAGCTCTGGGCTAGCCACGCGTCCTTTCCAAAATAAGGCAAATAAAAGTACTCTTTGTCGCCTGGGATAGTGGAACTTATGATCCGTGGCGTATGAATCCAGTGAAAATTATTGGAGCAGAGAAACTCGACAACCAGTTGGCACATGCCCGAATGAAGCTTGAATATGGCTCCCGAGGCGGCGTGCCGCACATCTAGGATGCGATTGTTGAGTCGTTCTTCGAGGTCCGCACGGGGTAGAAGCATCTTCTCCCTGTGGTGTGAGGAGTCAGAAAGGTCCGGTGCTGCCAGGGCGACGATATTCAGGTCTGTAACACGAATCGCTGCAGAGACTGTGCGGCCATTGCCTCGACCATCATCCTCGGCCACTTCTCTGACGAAGCCTGTGACCCTGACGATGGACTCGGCTGTCAGAGTTTGAGCCAGATCCCATGTCTCCTTGACAACGGCACTAGTACTAATCATGGCTTGCAAGGGCATATTCTGAGCTCGAAGCCCCAAGCGTAAAAGCTCGGCATTCTCCAATCTAGCGACCGATTCGACTCTAGCATCAATGGTCAATTTCTGCGTTTTCTCATCCTGAGGCAATAGGCTCGTCTAGTTTTCATGTCAGAAATTGCAAGATCTTCAAGACAACCAGGTGAGACAAAGTCGAAACTTGCCAAAATGTTGACCTTGCCGGTGATAGTATGCTCACACGTAGGCATGATGCTTTGCGAGCATTAGAAAACTTCTTTCTGGCCAGCTTTGGGCAAGACGAGAAGCAACTCAGAGTGTCTGAATTGTTCATATAGAGCAATGTCACCGCACATTCAAGGAAGACGAGATTTTTTTTTTTCCGCTGTCATTGACTTGGATGGCGCTTTGAGATGTTGCCCCAGCAAGTACGTGGAATCCTTTCAAGTTTCCGCCTTGTTGCGGACAATTGAGACTTGCTGAAACAGTAGTTGCCAAGTGCAAGCTGAACATTCTTTTTGATTCACAATCCTTTTTGATTCACACCTCGGCCTTCTTTTTTTTTTTTTTTTTTGTTCCTTTTTCGTGACCAGCAGCTCCCGCTAGGTTGGGTCTCATTGGGATCCGCTGCCCGAATGCATGGCGTGACGTGGTAGGAATGATCTGCCAAGCGGTATGTACCGTCGATTTTCTCTAGCTGTGCATGATCGCGTCTGCCGTGTCATGATAAGGGCAGCCCGTATGTACTCTGTGGTGTCATCGCCGCGTATGAGAAGCAAGGATGCGTGAATAGCCAAACCGGAGAAGTGAGACAAACTATCCGCCAGCTTTCTGTGATGAGTCGGTGAGAAGATGGCGAAAGTTGTTTCACCCAACAAGCCAAAGTACACTTTTTACTGCCTCTCAAAGACCCTAGTATGGCGACGATGAGCGTCTATGCAGCAATATACGCACTTTGAGGCCCACCAGTATGCAATGCGGCACGATGATGGTACCTCAGCTTGCTCAGTTCAGCCAGCCGATGTGCCTGCCAAGTTCATCCAATGAATGACTGGCGATCTTGACCTCCTCTGCAAAGATTGAACCCCGCCATGTACGAGTACTCCGCACGGAGCAATGTATGAATCAAAGGGCTGCAATGCGACTCGAGATCTACATTGTGGCGTTGATGCCGGTTGAGGTACTTTAAATAGTAGGGGCAAGATTCAATTTATCAAGAAAAGGTACCTGACCAGAATGCTGTCTTCCTCCATACACTCCCCACCACTCTGCTGTGTGAACCGAAACATGGGGTGCAATAGAGGTGTTCAGCAGGTACTTGACATTCAAACAAATCTCAACATTTCATCGTTTTCTGCCATCAAATCACCGCCTTGACGAGGCTGGAATGTTACCAAATAGCTCCAACCCCTGCTGCACGTTTTACGCAGTGCTGCAGATGCAACCTTTACCGACCTGTAGTCCAGTAGCTTACAGACACAGTATGGCTCGTTCAAGAGCGCAGCAGAAAAAAGCTTCACCTCAAATCTTTTTGTGGTGTTTGCGTAAATTGTTTGCCATCTGCTTGTCAACCTTGTGCTCCATTGCCTCTCTCACTCGAGCAACAGAAAAGAACGAAGAAAGCCGAGAAATTAGGGAGTCAAGAAAAAGAAATAAGAAAAGATCAAAGAGACGAAAATTAAAACATCTTGTTCACATATTTTGCCATGGCCAACGAAAAAGCCCCAGTTGACTGGTCCTCACGCATTGACGAACAGAACAATGCAGGCTGTGACAATGGATGGAGATTCATCGTCGTCACTTGCCCTCCTCTTAATGAGATTTGTGATGGAAACAAAGTCGAAGCAATTGACATACTACGTCTTGCCTGGGGCTTAGTGCTGGGAATTTACACTGGCGCAAGCGACATATCTTTTGGTTGTATTCGTCGCGAATCTGCCAGCAACGAGTCGCCCGTGAAAGAATGGGTGCATCGAATGGTGATTGACAGAAGCACCCCAATGATGGAACTTTTGAAACAGAGTTCTAGCAGCAAACTACACCAAAATGGAGGCCTGGAAGATGTAGCCTCGCAAAACTTATTTTTTGGGGGATGCGACACGGTTCTTATGCTTGACGTTGATTCTGGAGGAGCTGCTAAAGTACTAGGGCGACCTGACATGACCAATGTAAGTACCACCAAATTTGAAGCGCATAACGTACGTGAAGATTACTTATACAAATGCAGGTAAACATCGTCTTGGTCGTTGATGAAACGACCATGAGTCTCGGCTACAGAATCTCAAAGCTCGGTAGCCTGCAGGCAAGGAGCATGGCAGCTGCTATAGGTCGAATCATTTCTACTTTGATAGATCGACCGTCAACACCAATGCGTGATTTCGACATGTGCGACGACAAGGACATGAATATTTTGTCAGAATGGAACAATGTTGAAACAACATGGAAAGAGCAGTGCGTCCATGATTTGTTTGCCAAGCAAGTCGCTGTTTATGCAGACAACGTGGCTGTTGACGCCTGGGACGGCCAATTTACCTACCGCGAACTGGATCGACTGTCGTCAAATCTCGCAGAGCATCTGATGGACTTGGGTGTCAAGCCCGAGACTTTTGTTGCTCTGTGTTTTGAAAAGTCCAAGTGGCTCGTCGTGTCCATTCTTGCAGTCATCAAAGCTGGGGGCGCGTATGTTGTCATTGAGCCATATTACCCGCTTGCCCGCATGACAGACATTTGCACCCAACTCGAAATAGACATCATGTTGGCTAGTCCAGACTTGCTCCATCTAGCAAATAAGCTCTCTCATCAGGCTGTGGTTGTTGAACCAGGTGCCGAGTACCTTGATCATGGCCAAAGTGCAAGGAAGCAAAGGAAAAGAACAACGCCCAGCACACCCCGGAATGCACTCTACGTTGTATTTTCTTCAGGTTCTACCGGCAAGCCAAAGGGAATCGTCGTTGAGCATGCGGCATTTGTCAGCTGGGGCACAACTCTGAGGCAATCACTCTGCTTGGGCGCCCATTCTCGGGTACTTCAATTTTCGAGCTTTGCTTTTCTCATTGCTCACCGCGACGTTTTGCTCACGCTCATGTTTGGAGGTTGCGTCTGCATGCCTTCTGAATCGCAACGACTCAACCACCTCGAGACATTCATTACGGACCATCGCGTCAACTGGGCCAACCTGACGCCCTCTGTGGCTGCCCTGCTCAATCCAGAAATGGCAACTGGGCTGCAGACGTTGCTCCTGACGAGCGAGCCCATGTCTCTATCCAGTCTCACTACGTGGGATGGCAAAGTGAAGCTTTTGTTTGCATATGGCCAAGGAGAGAGTGTCAGCCTGTGCTGTGTCAATACGAGCCCTACGGCTGGCTCTGATCGAAAGAATGTTGGCCATAGGGTTGGGAGAAAAGTCTGGCTGGTTGATCCCGACAATCACAATAAGCTGGTTCCTGTGGGAGCCATCGGCGAATTGGTCATTCAAGGGCCTATACTGGCACGTGGTTATCTCGATTCAGAGAGAACAGCGCTTGCCTTTGTTCATGATACGCCTTGGCTACAAAAATTACAGCCAGGATATAGCGGACGACTCTACAAGACTGGGGACCTGGCACAGTTTGCCGACGACGGCTCCGTTCGCTACATTAGCAGAAAAGACAACTCTGTCAAGCTATACGGACAGCGACTTGACCTGGATGAAGTGGTGCGACACATTGAGAATTGTCTGACAGAAATGTCAGACACTGCCGTTTCCAACGTGGTTGCGGATCTATTCCCTGTTCCTCACTCCAACGACGTCAAATTGACGGCTTTTCTCGGATTCGACTCTACATCGCCAGATACAAGCAATACTCTTCTCTTGGGACCCTTGGATCAAGCCTCTGTCTACCTACGGGAGTTTAGATCCCGCTTAGCCGACGTGGTCCCTCGATACATGATTCCGGCTCTCGTCGTTCCCGTATCCCGCATACCACTCAACCTTTCTGGCAAAATCGATCGCAGACAGCTGCGCGATATATTCTCTCTCATGACTAAGGAAGAACTGGCTTCATGTATGGAGTCGAATGTCAGCCATGAAGCTCCGTGTACGGATCAAGAACTACAGCTTCGTACGCTGTGGTCGCAAGTGTTGCACACGGCCGAGTCGAGCATCGGAAGACTCGACGACTTTTTTCGACGAGGCGGTGACTCGCTGGCGGCAATGAAACTCGTCTCCCTTGCGCACGCAGCCGGGTTTGCCCTGCGTTTTGGTGATGTTTTTGCGCATCCGCGGCTCTCGAGCCAAGCACACCTTGTCGACTCTGCCGCACCGAGGCCCGCACAAGACGACTACTGCTGTGCTCCCTTTGGCTTGGTTACAGAGAGCCGTAAGCAAATGATACTTGCAGTCGCCGCCGAAAAGTATGGATTGTCAGAGTCACAGGTGGAGGACATCTACCCAACCACACCAATGCAGGAAGGCCTCATTGCGCTCAACGATCTACGGCCGGGTTCCTATGTTTCACAGCGAGTGTACAAAATTGCAAACGACGTCAGTCTTTGCAACTTGGAGGCAGCCTGGAAGAGCACCATGGATGCGAATCCTCCATTGCGAACTCGTCTTGTACGGTGCTCTGATAATGGTTCAACGTATCAGCTCGTCGTCCGCAACCAGACGGCGATTGACATGAACAATGATTTGAACGATTATCTGACAAAAGACGCAGCCAAACCAATGAATCTCGGTACACCACTAGTGCGAGTATCAATAACATGCAACGCTCAAAAGACGCCGAACTTTTGTGTTGTTACGATGCATCATTGCATATACGATGCTTGGTCCACGTCCTTGTTGCTGAGACAGGTTCGTGACGCGTACCATGGAAGCGTTTTAGCTCCACAAACATTTAGACAATTCGTCAATTACGTTGAACAAGCGAGCCATGACTCGGCCGAGTATTGGAAAGCCGAATTGGCGGATACACATGCCGAGCCGTTTCCGGCCTTGCCGTCTCAGACCCATTCCCCCAACACTACCGAGTCCGAGATGCTGAGTATACAGCTGCCTCGGAGCGGCGCATCAACAGCCAATACAACTCTTGCTACCTGTATACAGCTAGCGTGGGCTGTAACGGTGGCCAGTTATACCGGCATCAATGATGTCGTGTTTGGCCTGACAGTCTCTGGCAGAGCATCGCCGGTACCGGGGATTGACAAGATGGCTGGTCCTACGATTGCAACGTTCCCTTTGCGGGTTCAACTGCAATCAAATGCATCAATACGGGAAGAGCTTCAGGCCTTGCAAAATCGTGTGCTATCGACAATACCATTTGAACATTTTGGGCTGCAGAACATCAGTCGCCTGGGAGACGACGCAGCCAAAGCATGCAAGTTTCAGAGTCTGTTGGTAATCCAGCAGAATCAATCTCGATCCGAAGAAGAGTGTGAGATTCTTAGAGCTACTACTGAGGGTCTTTTAGTTCGGCCAACCTGGGATACATATGCGCTGTCCATCTTGTGCAGTCCTGCTGCTGTTGACGGCAACATCCAGTTTGAGGCTGTCTACGATGCTGCTGTAGTGCCAAAAGCCCAGACGCGACGCATACTACAAGTATTTGCCAGCATTTTGAAGCAGACGGTTTCATCACCAGACATGGCAGTGGCTGACATTAATGGCATCAGCACCGAGGACATGCAGCAAATTCAAGCCTGGAACAACTCGGTCTCTCCGACCGTTATGGAGTGCATCCACGACATGATCCACAAACATGTCGCGTCTCGGCCAGAAGCAACCGCGATTGACGCCTGGGACGGCCGGCTCACATACAAGGACCTCGATGAGCAGTCGTCGCTGCTGTCTGCGGCGATTCTTGCAGGCCACGGCCTACTACGCCAGGAGACTTTTGTTCCCCTCTGCTTGGCAAAGTCCAAATGGGTAGCCGTGGCCATTCTAGCAGTCATCAAAGCGGGCGGCGCCTTTATACTCTTGGATTCTTCCCACCCGGCTGAGCGCCTCGCCTGGATTTGCAACAATGCACAAGCGCCCATCGTCCTGTGTGCCGAGGACACGGCTGGGTTGGCAGCGCAGCTCGGCTGTCGGCTTGTTATCCAGGTAGACGCAAGCAACAACACCCAAGAAAAGGCACTCTCGGCCTTGTCGACTGGTGTACATCATCAGCCCAGCAGCCGCCGCCGCCAGACACGCCCTGGCAATGCCGTCTGCGCCATATACACCTCGGGTTCGACGGGCGCTCCCAAGGGCGTCGTCATTGAGCACTCGGCCCTGGCCACGCAGATATCCTCTCTCGGTCCTTTATATGACCTGAACCACCAGTCTCGTATCTTTCAATTTGCGTCTCATGCGTTTGACGTTGCCGTCTCTGATTACTTGTTTGGCCTGGCCACGGGCGCGTGCATATGCGTGCCCCAGGAAGCAGACAGCCGAGACAATCTAGCCGGTGCCATGAGAGGATGCAGGGCAAACTGGGCCTTTTTGACACCTTCGGTCGCCAGGACGCTGAGCCCCTATGATGTACCCAATCTGAGGGTTCTGGTAACTGGTGGTGAATCCGCTAGAGCAGCAGACTTTCGGATTTGGTCTGGCGCATTGAGGCTACTCTACGTGTATGGCCCTGCTGAATGCTCAATCTACAGCACGGTGCAGACCATCAGTCAGCCGACGGCAAATCCTGTAAATGTCGGAAGGGGCGTCACTGGCGCATGCTGGCTGGTAGAAGCCAACAATCCGGAGAAACTAGTTGCCATTGGGGCGGTTGGGGAGTTGCTAGTGGAAGGCCCCCTGGTTGGTCGCTGCTATCTGGGAGATGAAAGCCTCAGCTCCTCATCCTTCATCCCGTATCCAAAGTGGCTGCAGGCCCTGCGAGGGGGCCATTCAGTCAACAGACTATACAGAACCGGAGACATGTTCCGGTACAGCCCCATTGGCGACGGGTCGCTAGAGTTTGTTGGCCGCAAAGACAATCAGGTAAAGCTTCATGGGCAGAGAATGGAGCTTGCAGAGATTGAGCATCACGTTGCACAATCTTTTCCCACGGCTGCCGATTCCATAGTGGAACTGATTACGCCCCTAGGCTCGACCGACCAGAAAATACTTGCCGCCTTTATCTGGGACGCCACCACCACCAGTAGTAGTAGTAGTAGTGCAGGAAAGCACTCTGTTCAAAGTCTCGGTACGCTGGATGAACCAAGCCTCTTTGCCGGACAAGATGAAGCTTTCAAATCGAGGATATCCTCGGCAGAGGCAAACCTACGAAAGAGCTTGCCTCGCTTCATGATCCCCTCATTGTGGATTCCACTGGCACGATTCCCCCTCTCTCCTAATGGAAAAGCCAATCGGCGACTGATACAAGGCCAAGCCTGTCTGCTTTCCAGGCAGGAACTGGGCATCTACCAAAGCTTTGGGCCATCCAACAAGAGGCTCACCCCTCCATCTACTGAGTCAGAAGGCAGGATACACCAACTCGTCGCTGATGTACTCGGTCTCAGCGGCACAGACGTGGGAATGAATGATAATTTCTTTCAGCTTGGGGGTGACTCCATCAAGGCCATGATCATGTCTACACGAGCGGCCGACATGGACTTGAGGCTAGCGGCCGCGGATATCCTGGCCTATCCTCGTCTTTGTGACATGGCCGAGGTTGCAGTTTACGCGAGCGCCAACAAACAAACCTGCTCCTCTTTTGAGCAACATGCACCGCCGCCACCTTTTTCGCTGCTTCCACCAGAGCACAATCACGATGAGCTGCTGCAAGAGATTTCAGAACAATGCAATGCAGACAAGGATAGCATTGAAGACGTGTACCCGTGCACGCCACTACAGGAAGGACTGTTTGCTCTCACCATCAAGCAGCCCAGTGCATATGTCCTCAGGTTTACGCTCCAGCTCACCCAAGATCTCGACGTGGATCGTTTCAAAAGTGCGTTGGACACTGTCATGGCAGCCAATCCCATCCTGCGTACGCGAATTGTATGCGCCACCAGTCTCGGAGGCAGCTTGGTTCAGGTTGTCATGTGCAACAAGGCGAGCTACGAGCAATCAATAGACACGACTAGCCAGTACACTGTTGGACTAGGGAAACCTTTGTTTAATATCCAACTTTTGCCGCGGGACCAGGACGTGGATAGATGGAAAGCGGTCGTGACTATACACCATGCTCTCTATGACGGTGTGTCTTTGGGTCTGGTCCTGAAGCAGCTATCAGCAGCGTACTACCAACGCGAAGAAACAACGACGACATGGCCTTTTAATTGTTTTATCCAGTATTGCCTCTCACAACCCCCAGACGATCAAGTGAAGCGCTTTTGGGCGGCAGAGTTGGCAGACGCTGCTGGCTCTGTATTCCCAACGAAGGCACCCATCATGATGGATTCCTATTTTCTGCAGTCCCCGCTACACGCAGAATCTCGCGTGTCCCTTTCAATGTCTGACGCACAATCAAATGTTCCGCTTTCGGCAGCGCTCAAGCTAGCTTGGGGAGTAGTCGTGTCAAGTTTTACCGGACAAGACGATGCCGTCTTTGGTACCGTAGTCAGCGGCCGAATGGCGAATGTAAAGGGCATTGACAAGATGGCTGGACCGACAATTGCGACGGTCCCCTTTCGAATCCGTCATGCACCCGCAATGACGATCCAGCAGGCTCTGGACGACGTGCAGTCGCAAAGTGTAGAAATGATTCGCTTCGAGCAGACTGGGTTGCAGCGGATCCGTCAACTCGGGTTTGCGGACGCCTGTCGGTTCCAAAGCCTCCTGATAATACAATTTGCAGAGGAAGAGAATCTTCCTGCGAGCCCCTTGTACACACTGCTTCAAGAGAAGCCAGCAGACACCTTTCATACCTACCCCCTCACGATTGAGTGCAGTCCCTCCTCTGGGCGGTCCGTCCATTTGCGCGCAACGTTTGATTCTGATGTGATGCCTGCCAAGTTGGTAAGTCGCCTCTTGGCGCAATACTCTCTCGCTCTTGCGCACATTACTGCGAAGCCATGGGAACCCTTGTCCTCCATCCCTCTACAATGTCTGGAAGATGCGACACAGGTGTGGGCATGGAATAAGATTGTCCCTCGCAGAAAGGACACTTGTGTCCACGAGATTATTAGCGGTAACCTCGCGAAGCGACGAAATTCTTCCGCGGTTTGTGCGTCGGATGGAGAGTTGACGTATCAAGAGCTAGAGGACAAGTCTGCCAGGCTCGCTGGCCACCTGACGAGCCTCGGCGTAGGACCTGGGAAAATGGTTCCGCTGTGCTTTGAAAAGTCAAAGTGGGCAATTGTGGCTACGCTAGCAGTACTCAAAGCTGGTGCCGCGTTTGTTCCGCTGGATACATCTCAAGCCGCGGGCCGGAGAGAGACTATTCTGGCTTGCGTGGGAGCAGAGGTGATACTGACCTCTGCCAAATACGCTACAACGCTTGCGAGTACCGATCGGCTTGTATTTTCAGTGTGTGATGCGAGTTCAAAGGAGCTGCAATTGCCCTCAGTGTCCCCGGCTTTGCATGGGCTAGACTCGTCTGCTGCATACGTCTTGTTCACATCTGGGAGTACCGGAAAGCCAAAGGGAGTCGTCGTGGACCATGGCGCTCTCAGCACCAGCTGCCTTTTCCATGGGTCAGAGATGGGATTCAGTGAAAAGACGCGGGCACTTCAATTCACATCATATACCTTTGATATAAGCCTGCTGGAGATTTTCACGACGCTCTTGTATGGCGGCTGCATCTGCATACCATCCGATGCAGACAGGTTCAACAACCTCGAGCTGAGCGCTAGCAGCATGGAGGTTAACACTGTGTCTTTGACGGCGTCTGTGGCGAGACTTGTTGAGCCAGACCGCATGCGCTCCCTGGAAACCATGATATTCGTGGGAGAAGACGCCACTGACGATGACTTTAAGAAGTGGAGGCATCTTCCTCACATCTTCAACGCATACGGGCCAACCGAATGCACCATCTTTTGTTCAATCAACAAAGTTAAAGTCAACAGCAATTCTAGCTCAAATATTGGAAAAGCCGTCGGCTCCGTGTGTTGGGTCGTGTCTCCTCAGGATCCCTGTAGGCTGGTGCCAATCGGAGCTGTTGGAGAGTTGCTCGTGGAAGGACCGGTTTTGGCGCGAGGCTACCTGAATGATTCAGAAAAGACATTGTCATCCTTTATTGAAGATCCGCCTTGGTTGGTACAGGGAATCGCAGGTTGCGCGGGCAGACGAGGTCGGCTGTACAAGACGGGCGACTTGGTACGCTACAACGAGGACGGGAGTCTGACATACTGCGGACGCAAAGACACTCAGGTGAAAATCCGGGGTCACCGTGTGGAGTTGGGTGAAGTTGAGTGTCAAATACGCGACTGCATAGCCGGAGTGAATCATGCAGTCGTAATGGCTATTCCTCCTGACGGACCGAATGCATTACCCGTGTTGACGGCTTTTCTGTGTTTTGATGATGATGATGATGATGATGATGATGATGATGAGAAAAGCTCAAAAGAGATTTATTGCCGCACCGTTTCAATCCCAATCTCGACAAGAGAAGCCTTGGCGGACCGCTTGCCGGCGTACATGATACCCAGCATATTCCTCGCCGTTGGGCGGCTGCCACTAAACACATCTGGCAAGTTGGATCGCAGCCAACTCCGGGATATATTCTCCAGCCATTTCCAGCAGGGACAAGGAGCCAATGGGGGTGTTTCAACACTGAAAGGCTTGCAGCAGCAGCAACAGAATCGCCAGCCTGAACAAGCGCAAAAAGTCGAGTTGCAACATGGCCAGCCCACAGCAGCAGGCGCCGCATCCTCGTTGGCCGCCTCATCGTCACCATTTCGTGACTGTGCCAATGAGACGGAAAGGCGAATCAGGGTAGCTTGGTCTACAGTACTCGGAATACGCAGCGAGATTATAGGCGTCGATGACAATTTTTACGACATTGGTGGGGACTCTATTCGCATCATCAGTCTCATGAGGCTAATCCAAAACGAATTTGATGTTTGGCTGGGGCAGTCGTTGGTCAACAGTCGCAATACAACAATTTCCAAGATTGCAGATTACGTTGACAACAACAGGTTTGACGCGGGGGGTTCAACATTTGACTTGGAGGGAAAGATAGGAGAAACGTTGTCTTCCAGCTGGACCGCAGCAACGTCTCAGCCATGGTTCAGCCCAACCAAGTCAGTTCGAGCGCCCGCTATTATATTCCTCACAGGCGGAACTGGCTTTCTTGGCACACAGATCCTACACCGTCTTCTAATTTCAGACGTCGTCGCACGGGTAGTCGCTCTTGTTCGTGCAACCTCTGCTGCTCAGGGCCTAGAACGATTGCAGCATGCCGCAGTCACTGCAGGGTGGTGGAAAGCAGAGTATAAAACACGAATCCAAGTTTGGGTCGGAGATTTGGAGCGTGGCCAGCTTGGTCTGAGTGGCTCGCAGTGGGCGCAGCTGTCGGGCACAGCGACCGTCGACAATGTCACCGCAGTCATCCACAACGGCGCCGTTGTGAACTGGCACATGGACTACGACAGCCTACAATCCGCAAACGTCTCCGCTACCATTGAGCTTCTCAAGGCGACAGCCTTGTCCCGCAGATCGCCGCGGTTTGTCTTTGTATCAGGCGGGGTCATGGCTGACTTGGACACCAGCCCGGGCAATGCCATGGTCGCGGAGCAGTTGAGCCGGAGCAATGGCTACTCCCAGAGCAAATTCGTCGCAGAGACCATTGTTCGTCGCTTCGTCTCGCAACTGCCATCTATTCAGAACCGGTTCTCCGTCATCAAACCGGGCATGATTATCGGAACGGCCGACAAGGGCGTTGCAAACGTCGACGACTTTATCTGGAGAGTCGTCGCGACGGCGTCGCGCTTACAGCTATTCCCCCTGGATGCCAAGGAGAGCTGGGTGCCCATCTCGGACGCAGGTTTTGTCGCTTTGCAGACTGTGACGCAAATCCTCTCCGACGACATTTCGCCATACGTCAATATAGCAACCACGTTTGGCCTCGGCTCTTTTGATTTTTGGGACCAAGTCAATTCAGAGCTACATCGTCCATGCAGGCCAGTCCCGTGGTCCGTTTGGGTCGAGCGTGCTCTTGGAGATGTGAATCAAAGTGGCCAAGACCATCCGCTGTGGCCGGTGCAACATGTCCTCAGAGGCAGCAAAAACTCGAGCGGTATTTCGGCATCGTCACCCCTCTCGCCTCCAGACAAGCAAGTGCTTTGCAAGGCTGTCAGAGCAAATGTGCGTCATCTTGGTCGGGTTGGCTTTCTTGAAACTCGTCGACAAGAGTAAAATTGCTGTATGAGCTAGTAATTCTCAACAAAATTTTCGGGGGCACACACTGCCGGTGTCAGGGAAGAGAGAGGAGGTAATGAAGTTGTATTCTCTAGGTTCTGTGGGGGCTTCCACAGGGCCCCAACAGCTGGCGGCGAGCTGCATTACAGTGCGCGCCGCCAGACGCCACAACCGCCATGACAAATATCATCACACAGCATTACTCGATAAATAGATGCGCTGATGCCAAACGCAGGTGAATGAAACAGACAGACAGACAGACAGACAATGCATAACTTTTGACAGCTACATGGGGAGAGAGTGTAATTAATATATTTCAAGACACAGTAGACGAAAAAAAAAATGGTTCACTCACAACATGTATCCGGATGGTAGGCTGTCTTTATTTCTGTCTGCGTGGTCGGTCCGTTGCAGCACTGAATGCCTGGTAGGTTTCCGTGTGATATCCCGACAACGTGTGTTAGTCCTTGCTAGTCATCTTTACAGCCGAGCTCAGTCCAGTAATTGACCATCTTTTAGGTAGCTTCTATCGTGCTGACATGGCTCGAGAGATTCTCATGAATTGATAGTCTCAATATCGTATTCTATGACCGCTGATAAATAGGTATATTAAATAACAATCATTAACGAGGGTAAATTACCGTAAAGGGATCTTGACTACCAGTTACTGTCTAGGCTAAAATACCTTCATTCTTCGCTTTTAGATGTAGAAATCCATCCTTTTAACCCTGCTCGGCCCGGTCCCCTCGCTTGCCGCTGTAGCGTTCGTGACACTGGTGGAATACTGTTTTAAACTGAGACAATGTCTAATTATCTCACTGGGAATCGAAATTCAATATACCATAATATCAGAATTAGATTCCTTGCTGCGGTGAGAGCAAATCAGTCGATTGGCAACCAGAATTGACAACATGCTGATGCGAGGGTAGGACGAGAAATGAAAGGCCAGGCAAGGGCCAAAAAGGCGTGGCTTTTGCCAGGTACCGCCTCAGCACAGGCAATTCATAAATAGGCGACACCTCATTAGAAATGTCTCGCCTGTTGCTTAGCAAGGGGGAGATTTTGGTGAACACGGTAACAACATATATACATATTCGTGCCAGGCAGTACCGGGTGTTCGTTCGTGGTTGTTGGCAGCTCCTTTCCAAAGCCATGCGGTAGCTGACAGAGGCATCATGGAAACATCCATCGAATATTGGTATGCAAAGTTTTCACCTTATCCTCGAGTCTTCGATCGCAACAACAGAGGCAGTATGAAGAACAAGCCTGTCAATACCGCTCCAAGCGAGACGACGCCCCTTGTGCAGCCATGCGGCGACATCCCGACAGCACAACAACCCTCCCAGGAGCCCATCTACCATGGGACGAATAGCGAGCCCTCGAGATTCCTAGGCGGCTTGTCAACAGCGCGGTTCTGGGCCATATTCTCGCAGATACTCATGACGCAGTTTCTCTACTTTTTTGATTCCACCATCATGGTGTCCTCGCACCCCGTGATTACCTCCTATTTTGGCGCGTCCCAGCTGGCATCGTGGCTCTCGACGGCCTTTATGCTCATGTCGACCGTCTCGCAGCCGTTTCTCGGCCGCCTCTCGGATGCCTTTGGCAGGAAGCCGCTCTTTCTCGGCGCGCTGGCCACGTTTGCCCTGGCCACGCTATGGTGCGCACTGGCGACAAGCATAGAGAGCCTCATTGCTGCCAGGGCCCTGTGCGGTGTCGGTGCGGGAGGCACCATGCTAATGGGAAGCATCACCATGAGTGACATGATTCCCGTCGAGTATGTATTTATTTCGCTGTGCTAGAGATGGACTGTGTTCAATTCTTCCCTACGCTTTCTCCCCCGCCAAAGGGAAAATAAAAAAAAAACTTCCCCGACTTTCTCTGTACTCAATTCTCTTATCTTCTTCAACCAGGTATGTTTTGTAGCACTGACAATGGTAAACAGGTCCCGAAGCACCTACCTATCATACATCAACATTGTAGTTGGCCTCGGCTCTGGCTTGGGCGCTACCTTTGGCGGTACCTTTGCCGAGACCATAGGCTGGAGGTGGGCGTTTGGCACGCAGGTTCCCCCTCTTCTGGCATGCCTGGCGGTCTTGTCCATGACGATTCCAAATGGCTTGGGCGTACTGGGGGAGAGGGAATCTCTGAGCCAGGTGATAAAGGGATTTGACGCGCTTGGTGCCTTGCTGGCTACCCTGGCTATATCTATGCTCATTCTTGGCTTGAATCTCGGTGGCAATATCCTTCCTTGTAAGTTGACTCTTTTTTTATTTTATTTTCTCTTCTTTTCGTACATGGAAAAAAAAAGAGGTGACGATTGCGGCTGGATATGGGCACAAGAGTTTTCTCTCGACTAACAACAACTTTCATTTACAAAAGGGTCTCATCCATTTGTCATTACTGCCTTGATGCTATTTACAATAGCTTTCCCAGCATTTCTGCTGACTGAGTCGCGAGCGGCAAAGCCCATCATGCCGCTCAAGTTTGTTACTGTCAGGCCACACGCGAACCTGATTCTCTCCAACTGTTTGGGCGCTCTCATTTCGAATGCCATTCTCTTTAACGCGTAAGCATGGCCGTTTTTTCTTATTCTTTTTTTTTCCTTTTTTCTTTTTTTTTTTTCGGCAACTTCCCTAGCCACACGCTTTGAACTAATCCCCATGTCGTGAATATAGGCCGCTATATTTTCAAGCCGTGCTCCTCATCAGCGCAACATCGTCTGGCTTCCAACTCATGCTCCTTGCCATCTTGACATCTGCCGCCGGTGCTTTGGCTGGCATCTTAATCACAAAGACGCGCAGGCTGAAATGGCCTCTTGTCCACGCTGCGGTGCTTTACCCGTTTAGCATTGCCTGTCTCGTATGCATGCAGCCAAGATACTCCGCCACCGTGCTCTTGCTTGCCCTTGTTCCGTACGCCTTGGCAAACGGGTTGCAGTTTACCACCACGGCTGTAGCAGTCTTGGCCGCGTCTACGCGTGATGAACAGGCTGTCGTCATGGGCGCTCTTGCCATTTGGCGCAGCCTGGGCTTTGTCTTGGGCGTTGCGCTGAGCAGCGTCGTAGTTCAGAATGCGCTCTTGTATTATCTCGGCATTTTTGTGCGTGGACCACGCCGAGACGACGTCATTACACTTGCGCGAACAGCAGTCCACAGAATCGCAGAGCTGGAGCAACCGTATCGGGAGCAAGTGGTGCAAAGTTACGACGCTGCACTACGGCTAGCATTTGGATCCTGTATCATTGCAGCGATTATTTCTGCGTTTATGGTTGTTCGAATGAAGTTGCCACGACTGGGCTCGGTGGCCGAAAGCTAGATTAAGACTCGTTTTTCTTATAGTGGCCAATTACATTAATCTTGTCAATTCAATCTCCGACCTTGTCTAGTATTCACCTGAACAGCTACCAACTGACTATTACGTGCACCATAGCTAACACCTGGACGCCTGCAAATCAGATTGTCGCGGGTAGCCTCACTCGTCGCGAGGCTGTCTCGATGCGCTGCAAATGTCGAATAGTCATGGCAGTGCCCATCATGGCTATCGCGATCCCTATAGAAGCCAAGCATCCTTTTCGGTACTCTGGCGCTTCGACTTGCTGCCAAATCAGCAGCGGAAGCCATGTCTGGAACACATGGCCCATCTCGTTCATTGAAGCCGCCACCAGTGCTCGCTCCTCGTTGTCTCGGGAGCAAATCTCGTGCATCCACGCATACATTAGTCCGCTTACTCCGCTGGAACAGCCAGCTAATATAAAGCACGCCCATTTCCAGGCAACTGGGATATTCCATATCGCGAGGCTCGTGTTGACAATGAGAATCATGATGCCAGAAAATATAATCGGTGGCCATCGTTCGCCTTTGAGAATAGAATCCGAAGTCCATGCGTAGATGAAGGTGGTGACAATCTGGACACCCGTCGTCAATGTAGGATAGGCATTAACTTGTGGTATGCTGTAGCCCCGTTGCTTGAGCCAGATGGCAAATGCTGGCTGTCCGGATATACCACCACCATTGAGGAATAAAATATATAGCAATGTTAACAGATAGATGTGCCAGCTGGAAATAATTTTCTTGACTTTTCTTTTCGTAAAAGGCGCACGATTCGCTCGCCCGTCAGCTTGCATGCGTTTCTGTGCCAGCAAAATGTCGGCCGGGGTAAAGTACCAGGCCCGGGTGTTCTCTGGCACGTCGGGCAAGAAAAAGAAGCCAGAAACCGCAATAGGTAGTGATATCACGGTATTGATGATGAAAAGCCACTGCCAGCCCTTGAACCCGTGCACGCCGTCAAGATGGTAGACGGCGGCCATGAGATAGGCGGAGAACATGCTGCCAATGGCACTGCTTGCGTGAAATATGCATGATCGCTTGCCAAGCTCGCTCTTTTGATACCAAGATCCGATCAGGTACTGCATCCCTGGGTAAAAGGTGCTCTCTGCGAGGCCGATGAAGAACCGTAGCACGTATATCTGCTGCGCGTGGCTGCACTTGGCCATGACAATCGTCAAGACGGACCAGACAACTTCACACGAGGGAATCCACAAGGAAGGTCGAATTCGTGTCAAAAGAAGATTACTACGAGAAGATACAATGGTCAATGCTAGTTCAGCCCCTCCAAAAAAATTAAAAATAAAATAAAAAATAAAAGAGAAGTAAAAAGAAGAAGAAACGGAATCAAAGCATTGCTCGACTTGTACTTGCCTCGGGATTTGCCCAATAACGTAGCCCACTGTCCAGCAGGTTTGCATATAATTTAGCTGGTTTCCGTTGAGAACCAAGTCCTCCTTCATGCCGGAAACAAAAGCATTGTTAATGTTGATTTGGTCCAGATTCTTGATAAAGTATCCCAACGACGCTACGGTGAGAATAGCGGCGTCGAGCTTGAATAGAAATCGACGTTCTTCCGGTGACTTGTCCAGCGTATCCCAAAGATACGCCGTCCAATGCGGCTTTCTCGACTCGGTACGCATGAAATATATACTCGCGCAACCTCTGACGAATGGGTAGCGGGGAACTGGGCCATGAAAAAAACCGGGCAGCGCAGGGCTGGCGTCGACTTTTGCGACTGCTCATAATGTAGTTTTCCTCGTCAGATAATCGAAGCTAAGCTGACAGATGGGAAGATGAAGTAGTGAGCGGCATGGCTCACACCGCTGGAAAAGCGTGTCGGAATTTGATGAATTCCAAACTAGTAGCAGCAAGCTGGGACAACAACTTTTCGCGCGACAACGGGCCACTGTCAACAAACTCGGCCAATTACTTTAACCCCAGGCGCACACAAGGGCCGCATAATAGCTCACACCAACTTGTTCGCGGGCTTCTGCTTCGCTGTCATGGGCAATGCCTCTTTGCTTTCAAATCAGACTGTATGCCAGCGGAAGACTGGCCAGGAATGAACAAGTGCGGGCACAACCGAGCCACATCTTGTTTGCTAGTCACAAACCAGTGTCCACGAAACAAGCCGCTCCATGTAATCAAATGCAAATTGTGAAAATGTCAGGCTTATAGCAGCTTCTTCATGATTCCAAGGCTTAAACGTAAAGTACTGGAATCGCTTCACTAGGCTCAACTCACACCAAGCACCACGGACAAAGCCGCGCCTGCTCTAATCTCGGCATTGCTAGTCTGTGAGACACTTGGAAGATGATAAATCAGGCGCCATGCATGCAGCGGGTGTGCCGTCACCTTTTTGGCCACGGATGAAAATGTCGTTTGGCGCGATGAATGCCGAGGCTCTGCGACAAGGCCTGCCGAGAGTTGGGCATTCGCAGCGTTGGCATGCTCAGAGTATATGGAGCCATCAGACAGGGAAATAGACAAGTAAAGTGCGCAATTTGGACATATCCGTCTGTTTTGAAAGGACCACTTGGAAGGGTCTTGTCTAACCGAGGTGCAAGTTGTGGCGGTCAAAGAGAGCGAGAGCAACGAAATCACACGGCAGGCACGAGCTAAAGCAAAAGACCTGATGAATGTGTGTATGAAGGAGAGTGAAAGAGAAGAGGCTATCTCGAAGGTGTGGCGGCTGATGAGGGTCCTGGCTGAGTCAGCGAGCCGAGGCGTGCCTGCCAACACAAGTAGTCAGCTACTTGTCCCAATAACCTGCAAGTGAGGGTTAGGTTGTACTTCTGAACATCACAACCGGCGGAGAAAAATGAGAAAAAATCTACCTGCCCCGGTCAAAACGGTAAATTCAGTGTCGGGCTGCTCATTCAGCTCCCGAAAGGCGTTTGATTGTTTCCGGCAGCAGTCGGCCACCGAAAAAGCGTTCAACAAGTTTTAGGAGATTAAACTGCTCCAGTAAGTAGCCAACCTCACAATGCAGTGCACACAAAGTCCGAAACCACCTTGATGCCCCCGAGCCTGTCCTGAAACCTCCACAGCAATATCATTTTTAGTCAGTCTTGACTATGCTGTAAAAATATGCGCTGATTGGAAAATTATTTGGCGAGGCGCCGGCCAGAATAAGATAGGCCAGGGCTGTCAAATGGGGAGTTATCACGGGACCACAATATAGGCCAAGGGACATATAACAGGAGTACTAAGGTACGTACGGATGTATTATAAAGTAATGCATAAATGGGGAGATTTGCAGCTTGGTCGCGTGCAATCTGCTCGCGTCGGCGTTGTTGTTGTTAGCTTGCAAGCTATTGCGTTCCTCAGCCAGGCAAGGATGCCGAACAAGGAAGTTTCTGGAGGAATTCTAAGCTGTGCATTGTCCATTGTTGAAGAATTCGACAACGGTCGCCCCTCCCCCTCCCTTTCTCTCTATCTCCCTTTACTTTTGGCTTTTTTTTCTGGAATGTATGTATTTGTGTAATTAATTCTTTTTTATTATTTGAATCGCTTCTTTGTTTTCTGTATTTCGGGCTTCTCTGCATGCCTGTGGTATTCCTAATTAATTGACTCGAGCGAGTATGCTCCTATTATAGGGTCCGCCAAATGGCCTGAAACATACAGGCCCCAACGAATATAAGAGTTCTTATGCACAATCTCCCGTAAAACGTGGCCAACATGAAACTCACATTTTTCTACGTGACAACACGTGTCGATCAAAGTAGGGCTGCGTTCGAGCATTTGGGCTTTGTCTGGGGTAATCTCTGCCGTTCTGTCTATGCAACACACCATTGTCGTGGGCTAGAAGATTGGACGAACCAAATCTACTATTTGACAAGTAAAATTGAGGCTAGGGGTAATGGCTCAGTAATGTCAGGACGCCGGGGTCGGCTCTTCCATCTGAATTTGTATAGCGCAACTATAGTGATGCAGATAGCGGTAGGCGAGCGAGCGTCCACCCCTTTACTATGCACGTAAATTCGAAGCTATCGCCATCGCCTCGAGGCGGCTGCTATGTTTAAGGCTTCTTGGCTATTGAAGCTGCCTTGACTGCCGAAGCCGACGAGGCCGCCTTTGACCTTGGCCTGGATGACCCGAACGACCTAATCAAGCGAGATGTCGCCGCTGCCGGCCGCGGTGGACGATAGTGGCGTGGGTGCGAGTGTATTACGCTATCTATATTGAATAGAGTGTTTTTTGTAATTTAATAGAATTAAATATATATCACTAAAGCCAAGAGCATTGTGCCTGACCTTTAGCAGGGCGCTTGGTGGCAGGTCCGGGATCGTTGCCCTCCAGTCGAGCATAGAGCCTCAATGTTGTTCGTCAAATAGTGGATTTGGTTCGCCAAATACACAGGCCCCATGGTCCTGTATTGTAATTAACACAAAGCGCGTTTAAATCTAGGCCCAAGTCTTTCTGGTTTGAAGTATATTAACAAGCGCGCGATGGTGAGGTCCACTCGTTCGGGAGCACCGACCTCTGCATAAATTCCATGAAAAGGTAGGAAATGAGCAGGCTATTGGCGTTCCACTCGAGGTAGAACTGACAAGAGGCTACAAATTAGGCGATGGAAAGATGGTCATATGTATGATGATGGCTCTATATAAGTAGTAGGTGGATGCTGCCGTCAGGAATTACATCAGTCACAATTCGTTCCTTTCTTTCCTCCCTGTCGCTGTGGTGTCTGTATTTGAGTTCAGATTACCTTACATTCCTTTTCTCGTACTGAATTTCGTATTATTCTTCACACATTCTCTCATTTATTCTTTTTGACATTATGCATTTTTCAACGCTTCTCAGCTTTGCGGCGGCTGGCGCACTGGTTGCCTCGATGCCGTACAAGGAGGCCAATCAGTGAGTGATAAATCTCGACTCGTTGGGCCTGTTGGGCCGATTATGACGCCAGAATCCAGACAGCTAACGGGGATTGCAAAAGGGTTGTTGACAATCTGGGCTCCGGAATGTCATCGGACGATGCAAAGGGACCTGAGGATTGGAGAAAAGAAGAGAACCTTCTATACAAGCTCCTCATCGAGTATCGCAAGGAGGTGAACGTGCAGTATCCGGAGATCGCGCAGGATCCGGAGATCGCGCGCTCTCCCACCCTCGACAAGGTCGCTCGGACGCACATCGCCAATCCTTACTTTGGAACCGGTTCGGCTTGCAACCCGCACTCTTGGGTTGCAACTGCAGATAAAGAAGCAAAATGGGAGTCTTGCTGTTTCAACATAGGTCAGGCGAATACCTGGCCGTGCATGTGGGACAAGCCTCGTGAAATCTCGGGAGGTCAATTTCAAGGAAACGGTTATGAGGTGTATCATGGTGGGAACCCCAATGTGTATACCGCTCCAATGACCGCCGAGGGATGTCTCAACGCGTTTAAGAAGAGCACGGGTCACAACCCGGTATTGATAAACAACGGAACTTGGTCGACGATGAAATGGGAGAGCGTCGGATGTGGTATGGGAAAGGGGCAATGCGCCATCTGGTTTAGTCCCGAAAAGGACAGTGCAGCATCGCCAGACAGTCAGACAGCGCAAGACGGTCTGGAAACCCCAGTTGCTCAGAAAGAGGAAGACTCTCTGGAAACCCCAGTTTCTCAGAAACAGCCAGTCGCTCTGGAAACCCCAGTTGCTCAGAAAGAGGAAGACTCTCTGGAAACCCCAGTTTCTCAGAAAGAGCCAGTCGCTCTGGAAACCCCAGTTTCTCAGAAACAGCAAGACGCTCTGGAAACCCCAGTTTCTCAGAAAGAGCCAGTCGCTCTGGAAACTCCAGTTGCTCAGAAAGAGGTAGTCGGATCGGAAACTCCAGATGCTCCGAAAAAGGAAGACGGTCCGAAAACTCCAGATGCTCAGAAGAAAAAGCAAGCCTGTCCTAATAAAAAGCCCAAAACCCCGGACCCGAGCTCCAACCGCACGTCGACTCCGACTCCGACTTCGACTCCAAACGCAGATGCAACTCCCGACAATGACTCTGGTGTGGCCAAGATCTGGACCCAGTGCGGCGGCAAAAATTGGACCGGTCCAACTGTTTGTGCCGAGGGTCTTGTCTGTAAGAGCTTTGGGGTTTGGTATTCCCAATGCAAGCCTGCGGCTTGAAATTGGTTGATTTGGCAGAAGCACAGACAATAAGAAACTGGGGGGAAACAAAATAGAATCCCATCTTTTACATTCATCCAATATATATTTCAATCTTCTTGTTTGCTAAAAAAGTTCTACTGCAATGCCTTAGTCTGCCGTCATGTCCTTGCGTGTATGTATTGTATTATAGCTGCCAGTTACGCCGTGTACGGATTCTATTCATCCGTGTTCTAGTGGTGATGTGATAACTAGCCATGACCTCGCCGGGATTGCTGATAGTTGTGTCACGTACAACACCCATTTCCACCGTGTCACCTTTTTGTGAGAAGGCAGTGGCGATGATAATGCCTTTTCGTCGTTTGGTGTCCTGTCCGTTTCGACATGATCATAATGCTCGCCCACTACGGGTATACGGTCACTCCCAGGGTGGTATTGTATACTCGTGGATTGTCTTCAGGCGTTTCGTGTTGGTCTTTGCCATTGACATGGCGATTTCTGTATTGGGTACACCAATCGTCGTTTCGCTTTGTATCTCGACCTCGCCAGTGGCTGTGTCTGCGGGAGTGCGCAAACGTTGACCCAGAGCTTTGTTGCCGCTTATTGATCGCGTCATCCCCGAACCATGTAGATACTAGTTTCTGCTTCGGTCACTGCTGTAGCCACCTTGCTGAGGGGTGGATGTACCTCAACTGAGGGTGCTGAGTGAGTTGAGTTGAAGGAGTGCACCCTTAGGTGAGCCCCCCCCCCCCCCACGATGACACAATTAGGTAGTCTATGGGCTTTCCAATCTGTCCTCTAATGGCTATTGCACGGCTACCGCCACAGTCTTTCGTATTCTAAGCCTGCATGGTCTCTTTGGTGAAATGGACCGGCACTCGCTCAGCGACACCGAGCTCCGCTTCGTCTTCAGGTTGCAATGCATGCGCTAGACGCCAGACACCGTTTGGCGATGCTGGTACCGCCCTGCGCAGCGATGAACCGAGAGCCTTTTCTCAAGACTAGTACGGAGAAAATTTTCTGCTATTCTGATTCCTATTAGTGTTTCAGTGGAGGTCATTATACGTACGGATAGGATCTTCGGTCCGCACCTTCCGGTCTCCTAGCGTCCGTGCTGTAGATCCAAATGCCCATGCTCTCGTACCGTAGATTGTGTCCTGGCGCCTGGTCTCGCACGGTCCCGCAACAAAAGGTTTACGACTCCAATGTCTAGTCTGAATTTTCAGAAAGAGGACATCAACGCCAGACTCGAGACTGCTTTGGAAGAACTGCATCAATCCTGTTGCGAGCAACGATTCCTCATCTCGAGGAAGCAAAGCCAGATAATGACACAGAGTCACGTGTGGGCGAGTCAAATGGTGCATCAGAGTCACGGGATTCTAGTCAGCGGGGTCTGTTTTCATGACGCAAAGCAAACGCCGGTCCTTCCCAACACTGGGAACCGTGCTATCCATCATGACCTCTCGCGATATACCTCGACAAGAGCCCGCGAAAGCTTCACCCAAGCAGGAAGCTGGACGATCTTTGACCAGGCTCCGGAAAAAGGACAAAAAGCTTTGCTCACGTCCACGCAACTGATGCGCTCATCCATGCTCTCTTGTTAAAGGAAAACCTCGAGCCTCAACATATAATCCATGTCGGCGCCTCCTTGACAGAAGACCGTGTCCATATCGTCGTTGACTACAATAATGTGTCCCATGAGGCGGCTCAGGTACATGCGTTCAGAGGCAGGAAGCTGAATAGGATCACTTTCCCACCCGGTCTAGAAAATCACTTGCACGAACGAATTACTTACACGAACGGGTCACAAATTGGAAAACATGTCGGAGTCAGGGCAATTGTTTTCCAATCATAGATTAGGTTAGTTTCGAATCGAAACTATTATGCGCACAGTTCTCACAATCGTTCATGGCAGATATTTCTTGCCAGATCAACCGATCCTCGCGCGCCTCACAACTGAATCCGTACGACTGGCAGTACAATTTATGCACTTCCTGCTCTCTTCCAGAAAGAGGAGAAATAGCCAAGCAGGTTCTTCGACGTGACATCTCCGCCATCCGCCTCAAGCGAATTAATAGGACCGAGCCCTGCTGGAGGGAAGTACCTCCATGTCGAACGGTTCTGCTTTCAGCGCACTAAATAGCGATCAGGATCCAGTCGCTCTCCATGGGTCGCCAATTGCAAAGCAGGTGTGCGGCGTGTCTGAGCACATACTGTCAAATGGAGCAGGAGCAACATACTGGGACGGAGAATCAAGGCAATCGCAGCAATAAAATAAGATTGCTCCATCTCCCAATGGAATCTCAGAACTCAGATCTCAGGATGCTGTAGTAGCGAAGAACGGCGTGGCGTCTAAAAGCACCGGCGAGTCGCCAGTTCAGCCCTGATCCCACAAGACGGTGGACTGCCGCACCGTGCTCCTACCGCGGCCCTCCTAATTTATCGTCTTTACTTACTTCAAGGCCGCAGCCCAGAGCATTGTTACTATGTAGTAGATGGGATGCATACACTCCCAAGGCTACGCCTACGGGGTCCTCTCTACTAGTGACGAGGCCTCAGAGCTTATGCTCCAGGCGCCTCTCTACTAGTAGTAGATCGGCTCCCCACGTCCCGTGCTTCTCGAAGCTTTATTTAGGCTTTTAATGCCCGCTTACAAAGACTTTGTGACAATGACGTCGCCAATGCTACTCTCAAGCTCCCGTACCTATGGGCTAGGGGGCTGGGTTTCCCGGAAATTTCTCAAGTACATACCATCGGGCCTTTTCTTACGAAGATGCTATCAGACGATCACTCGTTCGTCCGCCCATTATAGGCTCCCCCTGGCAAGCAGCGTTTCTTGGCTTCTTTTTTACGCAGGAAGCTTGTCGGATCAGACAGCCTCGTCCGGGTGCTCGATCGCAAACTCCGCCAATGCGGACACTCTCGGGCCAAGGAACCATGCGCATCCAATCACAGTCGTCGAACTTGTAGCTCGTCAACGGTTCGGACAGTCAGCGTGTCCGAACGTTGACTGTTGCGGGTGCCGTCCCCCGCCTTGCCCCGTGTAAGACTCGGAGCGCGAATGTCCGCGAGGGGCCATGTGCCCACCATCATGCATCGGCACCTGCAAACATTCAGGCAGCCTCCCGAAGACAGCATGATCTTTTGACATGGGATGAATCATCTTGGCGCTAATTTGGCTCGGCCGACAGTCCGCTCTGTGCTGTCGGACAGGCTTGTCAGCTCTAGTGCATGTCATACGAGTTCGTCGGGGAGCGATCGGGTAACCCAGAATTTGGTCAGTCGAACGCAGGGTGAGATAGATCACAAGCTATAGTGGTTTCGAAACTCTATAAAATGGTCAATGTGTCTCTTATTTTGACGAAGAAACTATCCAGAATATCGATTCACTTTCCATCATGGAGAATCAGACACTGCTCTCTTCAACTGCGGCGGGCACTTTTGCCAAGCAAAATGCTGCTGCAAGCACAATCCCAGTACTGCTTTTGGCACTTTTACTCGTCAGTTTCACCTGGAATTTTGGAAATGAAAGATTTTACTGATAGCCACCAAAGCTTGCCCTCTCGAGGCTGCGGAAGCCAATTTCACGGATTCCCGGCCCTTGGTATTCTCAGTGGACTGGCCTTGTTCTCAAGTACCACTGGGTCAGAGGTCAAAAGAGTACATACGTGCATGCTTTACACGGAAAATATGGTACGGGAATAAACATGCAGCCACTCAACGTCAATCGCGCTTCACGGCACCCCGACTAACACCAGCCTTACAGGCCGCATCGTTCGCATAGGCCCGGACGAGGTCTCCGTCTGCGACATTGACGCAGTCAAGACCATATACTCGGTCAAGGAAACATTTCGCAAGACTCCTTGGTACATGGAATTTGTTGCCGGTGTCGAAAACATTTTTAGCACAACCGACATTGGCTTCCACCGCCAGTCGCGCCGCTTGCTTGCCGCGCCCATGGCGGATTCTGCGATTCAAGAGCTGGCGCCGCGTGTCGGAGGCCACGTCGACTTTGCCATTCAGCAGATGAAGGCCGAAAGCCAGACGCGCAAGGCTGTGGATGTATGGAAGTGGTGGCTCTTTATGACGACGGATATCATTGTCGAGTTTACCTTTGGCGAATCGTTTCACATGCTCCAGCGCGGCGAGGTGAGGCAACAACACGCTACTATTTGTGACTGTTTATCCAGGGCGACCCGAGTTGACAATAGTCTTGTGTACAGGAGAACGAATACAGCTACTTTTTGAAGAATTCCGGCATGTTTGGTATTTACCGATCAATCTCGCCACTCTTTTCCAGCCTCAAGTCCTGGCTGCCATTACAAAGCAGCAAGATGGCGACCAAGGCTATTGTCACCATGTACAATGCTGCTGCGGACGGCATCGCCATCCACCAAAAGATGGTTGAGGAAAATGGCGCCGAAAATGTGAAAAAAACCTTCTTCACCACTCTCTTTGATGCCGCGCAACAAGACGGTCGAGCCGCCGTCTCACCCACGAGGCTCATTGGTGACGGGCAGGCTTTCATCATTGCCGGCAGCGACACCACGGCCAACACGCTCACGTACGTGGTCTGGGTGGTGAGCAAGAACCCTTTTATGAGGGATGCCCTGGTCGCAGAGCTGCAGGCGCTGCTGCCGTCCGATTATACCGACGCGGACCTGCGCCAGTGCAGTCTCCTCAACCGCATCATCAAGGAGACGCTGCGCATGCACACAGTCGTGCCCGAGGGCTTGCCGCGGGTAGTGCCCCCCGACGGCGCCGAGCTGTGCGGCTTTCGCCTCGACGCCGGCACCGTGGTCAGCGCCCAGCCGTACAGCATGCACCGGGACCCGACCGTCTTTGAGCGGCCCGACGAGTTTGACCCATCCCGCTGGGTCGAGCCCACCAAGGAAATGGGAGATGCCCTCATGTCCTTTGGGCGTGGTTCTCGAGGTGAGAGCGTTTTTTCTTAGATTCTTTTTTTTTTCGGAAATATGCGGAGCTCTTGAACTAATTCTTCTTCTTGGGATGCGCCAGTTTGTATTGGCCAGCATCTTGCCCAGACGGAGCTTCGGATGGGCATTGCACGTTTCTTCCTCACGTTTCCGAATGCGCGCGTTTCCACTCGAGAGGGCATGTCTGACGACGACATGATCGAATCTTCGTATTTCATAATGTCGCCAAAGGGCCACCGCTGCCTCATTGAAGTTGGTCAAGTGAAGCACGGCTGAAAGCGATGACGAAGATGAACATAGTGGATTTCCACTATTTCAAGCACAAACCTCGCCAAATTGTTTTTTAAAGCTGATGATGCCGTAATGCTTTATCGCAGCGTCTTGAATACCACGTTGGTATCATCTATGAGTACATGCGCGCTTGTTGGCAGTCTCAATATGCTATCTGTTTGTTCGTTTTGACTTGCCTCTTTCATCGGGGATGGGAGTTTGGCATATGTTGCCTTTTTCTCCTCTCTAAAAAAAAAAAAAAAAAAAAAAAATCACTTTTCAGTCCTGTGCCGAAACGCTCCCTGTGTTGTTCCCCTCTGCGGCGTCTCACAACGACAATGGCGCTCGTACATTTTCATGTCGTAGCTCATTCTCAAAACTACAGCGGAATATTCACAGTGATACCCAACACTGACTTCGTCCCGAACCTGTGGTTTTGGTCAAGAGGAGGCAGTACGGTTCTTTTCTTGTAGATGGCCGTCGTCACTCTGCAAGCAGACTCGAGGCCTTCTTGCACCTAGACTCTCCAACGAGAAGGGGCCACTACAACCTCTCTCTTTTTTTCCCTCCCGATTTGATTCCATCATGATTCTACAAATTCGGGTCAAGAGTGGACAACGTGGTCTGCACATTGCCGGCGCATATACCCGCGGGCGGCAACTCCCGGGTAGATCTTGTGTGCGACACTCATGTTCTATATGAAAGCATGCTTGAAAACAATAGCCCAAGTCAGCTTCCGTCCAAGCTCCGTTCACCTATTGTCTAACTAAGGCACCCCTGTCGTTATAAGGGAGCCAATGGACTATAAGGATGCATTAGTTCTGACCAGTTGTCATTTTGAGGCTGTGCTGTAATAAATAGTCTGCTCATGTTTTTGCCCGCCCCATATCTAAACCCTGCCTCCTAGCCTGCTCAGCCTTACTGCCGACGCCCGGTTGCCTGACCCCGGTACCCGCACTAATGACGACATCTCCGAGGCCCTCCCGCATCGCCATGGGCCCCAAGCTTTAAATAGTTGGCAGAACTGAGATCTAAAAGTAGCTTTGCATTATACTGCCAAAAGCAGATTTCGACATCTGGCATCGCGAAAAGACACACACCCACAAACCAATATGAAGGACGACATTTTGCCCCCATATGAGACCCCGGCGCCGGCCGCGCCCCCGTACGAAGAAGTCCAGTCTCACGACGACGTTGACGACGTCGACAACGCCACCGTCGAGCCGACCATTTTCATCCTCGCCGGCCAGGCCGTCTACGCCGAGACGATTGACAGCCCACCCGCCTACGAGCTATCCCGCGCCGTCGCCACGCTCACCAAGTCAACCGAAAATGTTGAATTCGAGCGCCTCGACCAGGTCCTCAGCGCGGCAGCAGCCCCAGACTCCTCCTCCTCCGCCGCCTCGCCTCCACTCCGTCGCCGCCGCCGCCGCCGACACCTTTACGACCTGCGACGCACGCCCAAGCAGCCTCGCCTCGGCCTCGCCCGCTCACGCGCGCGCTCCGACGCGCCCGAGTACTACCTACACAGCCAGTCATCGCGGCGGACGCTCGGCCACGTCGGGCTGGACAAGGATCGGTCCGGCGGCGGCTGGGCCGCGGGTTTCCGCGCGGTACCCGTGCACGTGGCGGCGGCCACGAGGGGCCGGGCGCGCTTCGCCGACGGCGCGCCGCTGTTTGCGCTGCGCAGGGACAAGGGGGGCCGCTCGCGCTGGGTCGCGGCCGACGGCGAGGAGACGCTGGCGATTGAGGACGCGGCGGATCGGCAGCGCAGGCTCATACTGACGAGGGCGCTGCCGCGCAAGGAGGTGGACGCGCTGGTGGCGTTGTGGTGCGCGAGCATATGGCAGGAAGCGGCCGTGAGAGCGGACGAAGAGCTCAGGGGAGTCAAGGACAGTAAGTTTTTTGTTTCTTCTGGCACTTGGGGGGGGGGGGGGTGGATGATTAAGATGGTTAGTGGTTGCTAATGTGATGTTAGGCGCGTTTGTAAGAACCATGGATACAGGACGGAAAATGTATTGGGGAAAGAACGTATATTAAAAAGTCATTTTGGTACTTTGTCTTTTCGCAGTTTTCCAGTGACAATAGGATATCCAGCAGTTTCATTGCTATTTTTTTCCCGTTCCCTTGAGTAGACATTTTATATGCATTGCACAAGGTTTTCTGAGGCGAATGACAAAAGTGAGGCTCAGAGCTCTGTGCTACTGCAAGTAGACTGGATTCTCTTGAGAAGCATATGCGATTACGATTTTTTTTCTCAATTCTTCTTTAGAGTTTCACTGCTCATCAATGCCCAGCTCTACATGTTTCTCGGTTCCGAGAGCGGCGTCTTGCCACACGGCTACCCGTACTACTTTACTGCGATGCAGTGTTTGTTACACGGAGCACTTTGGCCCCCTTATATAATGATGCGATGCAGTGTGTTTTCGTTGGCATGTCTTTCCTTCCCGTTCTTTTCTTCTTCGTATAGCAAACTTTCTTTCTATAGTACGCCTTTTGTCTTTCGTCGCGCCTCTTCCACCAGCAGCCTCTCAAAGACGGCTACTTCAACTACCAAAACCAATCTCAAGTGGCACAATCTAGAAGCGGCATCGCAAACTCACGCATAAAAACTATACACACAAGGGAAAAAAAAAAAAAAAAAAAAAAAAAAAGAAAACAACATGTGCTGGCAGCTTCCAAACTACTCCGAGTACCAGTGCGGACACCCCGGCACCACCACCTTTTCCCTGAAGCGATGCCCTGCCGCCAAGGACCGCTGCGACTGGATGCCTTGCAAAGTCGTGCTGGATAGCGAGGATGGCCCCGCGGAACCCCCTACGCTGATATGGAACCCTTGCCAGACGTGCAAGGAGAGCGGCGACTGGCTGGAATTCATTGACATACAGGGCCGGCTCCGGTGGAGGAGGACTGTCGGCGCCATCAAGCCGCCGTCAAAGAAGAGGTAAAACGGTGTTCTTGCAAGGTCGCGCTTTCACGTATGCCAAAATTGTCCCGACCCGTTTGTCTATTTTCCTTGTCGTCTTTCAAAGAACCTCTATTTGCGCATTGCTCTTCTGCAGCTTTGTTTTCGAAAGCAGCCCTAGACGCCGAATCACAAGGTGGCTCAACAACAAGACAAAAGAGCATACATGGCCAGAGTGTGAAGATACTATTTATCGGATATATATATATATATATA
>JARJPL010000076.1:0-124428 GCA_030782805.1 Aschersonia sp. MBC 622
CCCCCCCCCAATAGCCGGCCCGCCATATCTGTTGCCGACCGCTCACGCTCATGCCATCGGCATTCGCCCGTGTCTGCTGATAGATTCTTGATATTGCCAAGAGAAAAAAAAGGCGCCGCCAAAAATCGGTGCTAGGCCGAGCGGGCACCTTTGCCACAAGAAGAATGGCGACGAGCCCATAAGCGAAGAAAGGACTCCCCGTATTTCTATTGTAGCAAGATTCATTTCGCTCCGCACGGTGCCATTGTGTCAGCCTCGGGGTAGCCTGGCCCATTTTACGACATGGGCACAGGAGTTCCTCGCAGGCGACAGCCAGGTGACAGCCGAATTGTACTTTGATGGGTGACTTTGAAAGCTGCTGCAGCGCTTTCTTCCCGCCATCTCGCCATCTCGCCTCATCGCCCTCGTTGTCTGCTTATGCCTCACTATCAACGATCGAAAATGATTAGAGCTTGTGTACTTGTTGCGACTACAGCGAGAACATGCGAGACAGTGATATCGAGAATACAAACATGAACAAGGACAAACTGAAGAGTCGGACATCTTACTATTCTTAGTCCCAAGACGCCCGCTTTCGAATTATGACCACGAACCACAAACAAAAAACAATTTATTTGTCCTTCTGCTATCCGCTTCCCAAATTACTTTCAACTTCCCGCCATGATATACCATGCATCATCACGCGGCGCGCCGTTGCATCCCGCTCAAGCACAGCCCAGGCACAATCTATCCCCCTGACTGGGCAATGCACAGCTTCTCTCTAACATTTTTTTTTTAATTTCAGCTCTCGATGCGTCTGCCCGAGAATGACTTCTTCTGGACTAGCCCTCGATGCAGTAACAGCCTCAGCTGGACCCGTAGCTTCGGCCGTTCTCTGTGTAACAGGTTCATGCAGTCATCACCTTGGTACTCGACCGGTGCTCACAAGGCGAGCCAGCATGGCACCTCCATGAATGATGGCACAACTTTCGGCGTTTTGCAGTTTTAATACTCCTATCGAGCTGTAACTTGTCCGGCGCAAGGACACATGTACAGCACGGTCGATATCCTACCCGTTGAAATGCTGATAGTCAGTCTTATGCACCGCCCACGACCGGTGCGTTGCCTGCCGTGAAGAAAGATGTATGAAAGGTAGCGTGATAATGTAAGTCTTACGTTCAGATATATACACTATGTACAAGGTGGGTATGTATACTTCTATCAATTGATAAACAAGAAAAAAAGATCGTGGGTCAAAAAGAGAGGCGCAGTTGGATATTCTCGGAAACAAGCCGACCTTTCAAGAAACAATAAACGAATGAATAAGCCAAGGAAGAAAAATTGACAAAAGGAAACAACGGAGGATAATCGGGGGAACTGCAACCCGTGCCACCCGCTCGCGCCCTTCTACGGCTGACCTCGCAACGAAGCTCAGCCCCTCGGTCCGCCAGTCGATCGCTCTTCAGCCACAACATGCAGGAATAGAGACGGTCGCCCCTCATCCTCAAGGCCCATATCGATCAACAGAGGCAGAGCGCTCGTCGTATCCTCCTTCTGTCTCTCGCATCGTGGGCAACCCCCTGCGGATCGTCTTTCGAGCTCCCGGCCGTCCGTCCACTTCTAGGTCAGAGGCGCGCCGACGCCAATCGTCAGTGTCTTGGGATTCGGATCGTTCAGGAACCCTGACTGATCCACGCCGTTGGAAGACCCAACATCGTCGTACGGAAACGCGTAACCGCGGCCCTCGACAGCCACGGCGTGGCAGATGCGCGCGTAGTGGTTCGTCACATCCTCCTGGTAGTACTTTGCCACATTCTCGCCTTCGGGCTGCTTATTATTAATGAGCAGCGTGGAGCGGTTGAGCGCGGCAGCAAGGCGCGCGCCCACGTTGAGCGACTCGTCGGTGGCGCCCTTGCCGTGCTCAAACGGGCCCGAGTTGCAGGAGAAGATGTCGGCGGCGGACGGCTTGCCAAACTTACCGGCGTCGCCGCCGAAGTCGAGCTCCCCGGCCTGGTTGACGCGGCCCTTGACATCGCCCCATTTGAACTGCGTGTTGACCGTGAGGTCCTCGTCGGCGTACTTTTTCCACACAGCGTCGACGTGCTTATCGTAGTACCCTTTCAGCAGATCCGGCACCATGACAGCGCCCGAGTTGGGGCTGAGCGCGCGGAGCAGCTCGCCCGCGCCCGACTTGACGACGAGCTTGTCCCAGCCGGCGCTGTCCTTTTGGCCCTGCGCCGTCAGGCCGGCGCAAACCTTTTCGAGCCCGTCGCTCGGCATGCCCGCCACGTTGGTCACCTTGCCGCTGGCGTTTTCCAGGCGCAGGCTCACGGGCAAACTGACAAAGTCGACGTACGACACGTTGACGTAGAGCTGGCTGCGGTTAAAAGTAAACTCGGCAAAGCCCCAGTCGAGCTCGTAGTTGGCGTCCTTGTCGTTGAGCGCCGACGGCTCCACGAGCGCGGGTCCCGGGTTGACGAAAAAGCTGAGCGGCTTGTCCTTGGAAAACCAGACGCGGCCGCCCGACACGTACGGAATCGTCAACGTCTTGGTTTCACCCTCGCCGCCTACTTTGATGGCGCAGTCGGCTCCCAGCGGCGTCAACGTCTGCGTCGGGTTGGCCGGGTGGTGCGCCGTCTTGCCATCCGAGGACAAGAGGAAGAGGCCGTCATCCGAGGTGCCAGTAACGTGCGCGTACAAGGTCTTGGCATTGGTACTGTTGCGCAGCACAATCTCCAAGGTACCAGACATGGTGATGACGAGATGCGATACCTTGTTGGTCGTTGACTCGGGGGATCTTTCGTGTCTAGATTGCTATATCTTCCGTGTTGGCTAAAAGCGCAAGATCCTGCTTCGTGTCTTGGATGCGCGATAAACGGTGCTTGTTGTTTCACTCTCTCGGTTTGAGCTAGTAGTTCAGATCCAATTTGATTATCTTGGCGGGGACCGATGTGGGTTTTGGCTTGAACCGATGTGCAAGTATGATGATGAGTTGAGAGAATCCAGGCCGGAGCAGAGGCCGCATCCACGCCCTTTAAATAGCCATCTCAAAGATCGTCCGAAAGCTCATCCTTTTATCGTACGGCTCACCGTGTGCACGCAGGATCGACCAGCTGAATGATTTTGTCTCCTGTGGACGATAACTCGAGAACCCCATCTTCGTCGATCGCTCCCGTGCTTGATATCCACATGCTCCGCCTCGTAGCTGTCATCCTGTTAGCTCCCTTGGCCCAAATCTCCCAAACTTTATGTCCAAGCTTTCGTTCAACTTTGCTTTTGCTTCAGTCACATTATTACTGATGCAAAGACATGACGTCGGTCCTAGAAGATAGGTCAAGTTGATTGTGCATTGCCCACGCAGTCACCTCGTGTCAGATGATCACCATGTCGCAGCCAACCCCTCCTAAGCACCTGACACACACCATCCCATCTTGAACTCGGTCTATTATCGTCACCCATTGTAGCACATCATTACCACGGATATATAAACACTCCGAAGCTAGTTACCCTCGTGTCTACCTGCCCAGCCACACACAAGTGGCTCTTGGCCCGTCGCGGTTAAGTCTCAACCAGCACATTCAGTATTCCCACATCGCGTGCACTTAATCAGCTCCTATCAACACCAGCCCGATCAGCAGCAGTGCCATGTACCCTGGCCTGGGCGTTATGGCAGGCGCCAGACTCTTGTCACCGTTACCCTGCGTGTGATTTGGATCGAAAAACTGCCCACCATCTGTCGCGTCATCTACCGTCCCGTTGAGCACAGAACACACGTCAACCCGCTTCGAGCTGCAGCCCTTGTTCCACTTGTCCTCTCTTCTGATGTCTGATGAGTTGAAGTACGCCTTTACGTAACTGACAACAATGGTAGCGTCCTCCTGAGGCGGCCCACCCGACCACTTTGGGTTACCGTTGCTCCAGTGTTGCAGAATAAGATGCCCGGCACTGTCGGGGACCTGGTCGCCTTCCATCTCTACCAGCAATTTGCTGTCGGCGTAGAAATAAACTTTACCTGGCAGATAATCGAAGCGATATTCGTGAAAACCTGCAGACGGATCAAAGTCGAGGTTCACCGTCTTATATGTCGAAGTACCATTGGCATCGTAGCCTTTCGCAGCCGACTCCTTGGACTGTATCACGATATTGACCGGGAATATCTTCTTTTCCCAATCATATTCCATGGACAAAAATTCCATGTCGATCTCCTGTGTGTCGTTGAAATACTAGTCATCACCAGTTGTTCGTATTAGCAGGTCACCGTATCTACTACGGTCACACGAGGACTTTCCTTACCCAAAACAAGGCCGCACACGTGCCTTTCACAGGTGTCATTCTCATACCTGCTCTGTAAGAACCCCATCGAAGATCTTGACGAGCAGTATCTAACTCCGCAACAGACACAGCACCGTTGACAATAGTGGCACTGACGGACAACGCCACGCCAGCCTGCCTCCCAGAAGCATCTTTATCTGCCGCGCCCGGGCGGACAGCAACATTGTCTGGGGTAAAAGATTTGGAATATTTACCACGCCCAGCCTCTGCGGATACGTTGAACTCTTGTCGCTGCCAGTCCTTGGTTGCGGTGATAGACTTGAGCCTGGTGAAATCCGTTTCGATGGCTTCTGTGAAAAGCCAATCATCGCCGTGTGCGCCGCCAACTTGATAGCCGCACGTGCATCGCGTTGCCGATGCTATACATGCCCAGAAGAAGATGAAAACGAGAAATGGAACTTGCTGCCCGATGCTCTGGCGTTGCTGTCGCATGTCTGCTGCTCGCGCACGACGAATGCAGTCAATGTGCTGTTACTTTGATGATGCGCGGCGCGCGGCGTTAACCCTGGTATTTTGTCTTGTAGAGGCCTAGGCGAAGATGAGCGTGAAGAGTTAGAAAATGTCGCGATCCTATGCCGCCAGCCCAAGTGGCCTCGCGCCTGCAGAAACAAAGCAGATTGGCTGGTACCTGCCTTTGCGTGCCATGTTACACAGACCACTCGCTTCCGCAAATGAAAACGCACCGACTGCCAGCCATTTGCGCCGACTACGCCAAGAATGAAAAGGACACCAATTTGTGACAGAGAAAGGTATTATCGATTCAAAGCAGTACTAAATATCTATACACGAGCAACGGGTCAAGTCGAGCCAGAGAGGAATCGTGCCGGAAGAGGCACAACTCAACATCGAGGTAGCTTCCCGGCTCTAGCGTTCTTCAAGCCCGTTGACACAACTAGGGTAAAAAAAAAGACGATAATAAAATATCCAAAGAAGAGGAAAAGGAAAAAGGGAGTCAAGACATGCTAACAGACTCGCAAAAGGAAAGTAGTATGACAATAGTAAGCAAGAGCAACAGAAGACACAAAAATGCAGACAAGGAAATCGAGACGCAAGTAACCGCTTTGGCACGGAACAGGCTGCTGGAGAGAGAAACAGAAAAGATGAAAAATCAAAGATAACAGGTAGTAGAACAGGAGAGGAAATGACTCGGCATTCCCATCATGGACCAGCCAATCAGTCTGCTGCCTGGGCAGAAATTAGTAGTCAGGATGCCATTTTCCTCTGCTTGCTCCGGTATATCATTTCAAACCCTTCCCCATTCGTATGCCAGTGTACCTGTAGTCCCACAGTATTACGTGCCCCGAAAAAGCATCAGAACTTAATGACAAAAAGGAAATGGCCAATTAAAGCAAGCGACATGTTGCCTGCTGTCTCAGGCGTCGCGGACAATAAAACTGGAAATGGGAATGATACCGATGAGATCTCCAATGGAAAGCAGATTGAGGCAGTGAAGAAGCGACAGACATAGGCAGGCCGACTCCATTCCCATTCAAGATTTCAAAAATGGACGCCGAAACCGAGATGATTAGCCTGATGACAAAGGCAAAAGAAGAAAAAGCCAAACTCTGGAGGTATATGCAAAAGGAAACGGGGTGAAACCCTCAATGAAAACAGTAAGAAAAGATCGTTCAATCATCGCAATTTTAGTACACGCTATCCTCGTCTGCTCCTTGAGAAATCATCGAAGGAGTGGAGACGTTTGAGGAAGCTTCACGATCGTCGACATAGCCGACGAGCGCTTGGGAGTGTAGCTTGAAAGATTCTCCCATGAGACGAGTTATCCCCCAAACTACGACTTCGTCGAGCATAGAGCCCCAAAGACGAGCGACAATTGAGCTGAGTCGAGACATGTAGGTCTCATCGAGGTCTTTGACAAAAAGCTGTCTTACTTTGTTGTACATGGCCAATTCTTCCTGCGTCGCCGGCTCCTCGTCATGTTCCAGACGGTATAGCCATAGCGAAAGAATGATCATGAGATCAAGCCCACACAAAGGATGCTCTACGCTCCAGTTTGTGGGTGAGGTGCGGGCAACCCATCGAACGCCCTGCAAAACGGCCGTTTCGATACAGCTATAGCATTCCTCGATGACCTTGATCATCTCGCTCGATCGCTTCACGCGATCGCGAGCGTGAGACATGGCAGCACCAACTTCGTAAGGGTCATGATAACGGAGAGCTTCTTGAACAGCCTTCAGGTCGACCTCGAGGCGAGAACGAGCGTTTCGGTACATGGCCTTGGCATTAAATATCAGCGGATGACCCTTGTGAGGGGCGCTAAGCGGAACGCTGACGGCCTCGGGTTCACAGCGTTCGAGAGACCTGTCCCAAGTTTCAAGCGCTAGACGCAGCTTGTACTCGGTGACGACGTCCTGCAGTGCTTCAGGGCTTCTTTTGTGATACCAGACCTCCAAAAACAGGGCGTTGATCATGACACGGGTGGCAAACGCGCTGTATTGCAGAGTCTCGCCCTGGAAGAGATTGTCGTGGGCCTCAAGGAACGTAAGAGCGGGTGAAGCAGTGAGATGTTCTTGCCATGCATAGTCATCGTTGACTTGCGCGTTCCAGAGACCCTCGGTAGACGGAAGCTGAAGATCCTCGAATTCATTGAAGCTGATTGCAGGAGTGTGATTGTAAGTTAGTGTCAGCAGACCAAAGAAGATGTAGACTGCGTAGTAGGTACGACGGCAACCTTCATCCTCGACCCATTCAGCGCGTGTGGGCGTGGAATTGCCGCGAGCTTCCTGGCGTAACTTGAGCTCATAACGATTGCCGGCTACCATGTTGGCGAGCAGACTCTTGATCGAGCACGCCCATTCGAGTCCCTTGGGGTCACCGCTCCAGCTAGCAAAGATCATGTTCAACAACGAGCTCTGCATGGTCCAAAGTGGGCACTTGCGAGAGCTGAAGTTTTCCTTGTTCTGCAGGAATTGATTGACGAGCACCTTGGAGCCAATGTGGAGCATGTAGGCTTGGTCTTGGTCAAAAGCGTAGAGAGCTCCGATACTCAATACAGCGAGAAGTAAAGGAGGTGAAACCTGAGCTGGGCTAAAGGAAGCTGGGTGCAAGAAAGGCAGGTGGTGATGGAACAGGCCAAAGTAAGTCGACAGGTAGCGGTTCAACGAGCCAAGACCAGGTAGACGGAAGCCCTCCGGTATGGCATTCTCGCGATCATGAGTGTGAATGATATCAAGCAACGCGTTGCGCTCATCATCGCCGGAGAACAGGGGAGCTCTAAAGCCAGCCTGAGCTGAGTCGAAAGTGGGACTCATGGGCGTAGCAGCATCAGAATGTGAAGCAGATCTCAGCATAGACTGAACGGCTGGGACGAAGCTGTGAGGATTCTGAACACTAATGGGAGGCAGATGATTGGGATGAGGCTGAAGGGTAGCGGCACTGGCGAAAGAACGTTGAGAATCAAAGGAGCCGGCCACACTGGGAGTAATAGGATGGGTCTTGGACTCCGCACCGGGCTGTGACAAGAAGCTTTCCCACTGAACCTGGGGCAAGGCAATGGCGCCAGAGGGGTAGGTGACTGCGGGCTCCATAGCAGCGGAGGGACGCGGCGAGTATGGCATGGACTGACTGTCATCATAAACAGATTCATCACTGCGCATGGCGGCGGTGGCCTTGTGGTGCAAGTCGGCAACAAGCATGGCGGCGGCTTCAACATCAAAGATGCCATCAGGACCATCCATCTGCTCCAGGGTGGAGGCATCAAGGGTTGCGAGTGATGACTTGGGTGTACCATCAATACCTCGGGTCTTGGGACCTGCGCGTCGCTTTCCATCACTGTGCAGGGGAACACCGCCGTCTTTGGCGTGTACAGTACGGTCATGGCGAAGTAGCAAGTCGCGGCGAACGAATGTGCTCCTACATTTCATGCATTTAAAAGGGCGTTCTTTGGTATCTGGAGAACAAAGTCAGTATTATGCGCGGACCAAGGGACTGAATGCGTATAATGGGGTTGCTAGGAAATCGAGAGTCCGGCGGCTTCCTTGGGCAGGAACAAGTCTTCGCCCTTTGAGAAAGCAGTATTGTATGGGTACAAGGGGATGAAATCAACGTACGTGACCGTTCGTGTCGGCTTCTGTGTTCACTTCTGCTAAAGGCTCGGTTGCAAAACTGGCATTTGTATTTGCGTTCAGGTGCGAGAGAAGTCTTTCGGGACGACGTCGATGCCGCCTGTGGCGGCAAGACAGCAACGCTTGCTCCGGGCATGGTAGGCGAAGTGTCAGGAATCGGTGTACCGTCGGGATTGGTATTGGAGGATAAGATCAGCAGCGTGAGAGGTTGTCGAAAAACACTGTCTGCAAGGGCTGGTAAGGGTTTCGAGGACCTGCAGAACGATGGTTGAATATCGTCTGGATGCGGGTTGGGCTATCAACTCCTAGCCTCGCTTGCGCGCGCGCTCCCGTGGGGTTTAAAGTGTGACAACGGTGGTCTTAATCGTAGAACTGGTCATTTGGGAGAAAGGTATTCTGGTCATGGAAGTGCTATGTGATTTGGGTATATTCGGGGTCTGGAGTGTGAGGCGACAGTAAGGCCTCTGGGATGATGAAGGCGAAAGCCTGATCGGAGTGGTCAACGCGGAGGAGGCGGAAGACCGTTGTGGGAGCTTGATAAGTTGGGTTGGTGATGTACGTAGAAGGAAGGAGATGGAGGAAATAGAGGAGCAGAGGAGAGAAGTAGTAGAAAGTTTGAGGGGGGAGGGGGGAGACAAACGGGGGGACGCCAGCGACCAGGCGGGGGCCAAGAGACTTGGGAAAAAAAGCGAGAGCAGGCCGGTGGAGGGGGGGATCGCGGCGGCGCGCAGCAACACAAGGAAAAAAGGCAGAGAGGGAGGAAGAGGGGGCAACGGAGGAATCGAGGGGCGGGGCCAGCACAGCACAGCACAGCACAGAGGGAAAATGCCACTAATAATGGAAATGAGAGGTGCGCTGACTGGGCTGAGCTGGGTCAGTCATTCAGTCATTGGTTGGTGGTTATGGTCAGTCTCGTGGGTGGCACAGGTACCGTAGCTCTCATCTCGAGGTACCTACCCCTCAATAAGGGGGGGGCAGTCTTGGGGCATCGTAGGTATTAATGTCGTCTACAGTCTACCTGTTTACCAGAGGGTTGTCAGGCTATGAGTACCTCGCGAGCGGTACGTCTTACGGCGAATAAATCAGCAAAAAGCAACGGCGATGCATGTACTTGTGGCCTGAGGCGGCAACGGAGCAACACATCAGGGGCTGTACTTGACCAGGTACATGTATCTGGTGTTGCAGCAGCAAAGCAACCTCCCTAACGAATCGAATTACAGTGGACTGCCGACCACCGTGGCTCACTGACCGCGGGCGGGGCAGGCAGCGGGCGAGAGCGAGGGGGCGGCGCCGGCCCGTCCTGTGCCAATAAAAGCAAGCAAGGCAAGCAGGTAGGAGGTATGTAGGTAGTTACGAAGTATTACAGCACAATCAGCGCCAGTCTGTCAACAGTGGACTCTGGTACGGAACAGACACTGGTTACGGGGGTATCAGTACCAAAGAGAATGATGGGCTCCGCACTCCACCCACACCTTGTCGGCCTGCGCTTTCCTCACTCGGCTGCCCCTCCCCCTCGTCCCCTCTTGGCTTCTCTGTCTTTGACTCTTTCCCAATTGACCCGCCGCCCATGACAAACTTGGCGAGACGTGATTGCTGGCGCCACCAACCAAGTCGGGAAGGATCACTAGCTCGCCGCCCTAGTAGGCAACCGACTACAGTTGCAGCTACTCGATTGGCAAGTTGTCAATTTATCTCTCCAGTGGTACGAGAACGTCGCGTCTCCCCACTGATGCGTGTAGGCTGTCAATATTAGCTTACACCCACACTGAGTTAGGAGCTCTCTCTACTAACTAATAAAGCGGCGGTGGAATTCACTGGAAGAGGGGTAGTCTGAATGGGGGGACGAGGAGGGGGAAGGGGGGGGCGAGGTGGCTGGTGTTGCTGCCTCTGACTCTCTGTTTTGGCTAAACCACAGCACTATCACAGCGAGCGCCATTGTCAGCTGGTTCCTATTCACTATTACTTAATCCATACTTAATCCGTATATTTACCAGTATTTATTATTCAAGGGGGAACACGGGACACTTCCAAGACTTTCTGTTCCCAGAACCTTTCCTGTCGAATCATGTCGCACCCGATCCTGTCCTACCGCATACGCACATGCACCCCCAGCATCACGATCCTCACCCATGGTCAAGCCGTCTCTGCAAAGAACACGGTTGCCCAAAAACTACCTCTTCGTCCTGTCCATGCAACTTGCATCTCGCTGAAGGGCCATTTTGCCAGCCGTACGGAATGCAATATCAATAAGCTTTCTTCTTCTTCGTCACCGATATGTAGGCGTTGTCGAATTTGCTACGATCTTGCTGCGGGCCGCAGCAGGCACGATAAGTAGCACGGTAGGCCAAGTTGGCAAGCACCCCTGGAACAAGTGGCTCTACACAGCTCGTCATGGAGCCAATCCGCCCCAAGTCATGTAAGGGTACGCTGGTCCGTATTACAGACTACGAAGGTAAAAGTAGGAGTACGGCTACAGCAGCATTTTCCAGAGCCGTTTGGCTCACCATTTTGGTGGTTCCAATTGCTGCCGACGCGGCCGCTGTGCATTAGACCCACCGCTGGCGGCGGGGCATATTATAGTGGCCTCTCAGCACCGCGCCCTCTGGAGCTTGCTCAGCTGTCCGCCCAGAAAAGCACGGAAGCTTTTTCTTAGGTATTGAATACAGCACTACCGGACGGTCGGCTTTAAAAATGGCGTTGACCGCTTCAAATCTTCCATCAAAAGCAAAATAAAGGATGCGGTCAAGGAAGGAGACCAGAAGGCGGGCTTGCCATCGCTCTGCTAGGCTCTCGCAGAAGCCGGTTCCATAACGGACTGGGCGGGATCTACAAACTAAATACGAACATGTTGTCAGTTCATGGCCATGATGTTGGTGCACCTTTACTTCGTACAGTCAGAAACCACTAACAACACCAAGGAGGAGTGTCCAATCTCCCGAGAATATTGACGATTCAGCGAGGCTCCTCATTTACTTCTCGCCGCAAAACACTGCGCTGGGAGTCCGTGTCTGAACTTGTTTCACACGGCTCGCTACTTGGTATCAATACGACTAGCCACTGTAACACGGCCTCGCCGTACCTATGTAAATAGTGTAAATAGAGCTGTGGCACCGCTGGGAGCCACCATAAAAATGCCCTTGAAGCACAGGCTAATTAGAGGCGAACAGTCAAGTGGGAGTCCTGTGGGACGCCACCAGCTTCCTTTTTTTTCGGACTCCTAGTCCATATTATCACACCCCTGGGTTGCCAGTCATATTTTAGCTTTTGTTTTTTTTTCCTTTTCGTCAAGAAGAACAGCAAGCGAGCCTCCTCCTTATTGTCAGAGCCGAGATGCTCGGACCGTCCCTTAGACCATGAGCTTGGGTGGCCCGTCCCGTTTCCACGCGAGTCATCTCGGTGCTCTCCCTTGCAAAACGCTATTCTTCTTCTCAAGACTTGGACGCCGCTAATTATAATACCGGTCGTACGTTTTGTCCCTAGTTAGATCTATTTATAATGAAAGAAGGAAAAAAAAAGAGATATCTTCGAAAGTAAGAAAATCGCACGTCAGAAAACGCGTCATGGCTGCTTCTCCTACTAATAAGCAATTGAGACATGCAATATCAGTCCTGCAAAATAAAAACTGGAGAGCTCTGCGAACGAGCGTTGGCAACATTCTTGGAGAATGCGAGCCCAGTGAGGACCACTCCTCCAAAGCCCGATCGGGGGCATTGTCGCGGCTCCGCCAGGCGCGTCTCGCTTTGTTTCTCCTGGACGCGTTTCGAGCGCGGGCTGGTTCCTAATTTCATGTCCATTTTTATCCTTCTGTGACTGGCATGATGACTATCAGGTCATTATACAGGCCCTGATGACTCCGGGTCCGCGGCAATAGAATCAAGTAACAATCGCGAGATTCACCAGCAGAGGATCGGGACGTACTGGGTAACGACGACGAAGGACGCCTTCTTTCCCCCTCCGATTCGGTCTCGGTGGCCCAATTATTCCCCTCTGCCGAGACACTCGTTGCGGACACGCCGCAAAAGGGTGAAAATCGTGAGGGCCTTTCACACGCGACAACACGTACATGCATACACAACGACGCATAGGTAGTCGCCGACCGATGCACCACGAGACCTCGAGCTGCCAACGCATGCATCACTCTATATCCAACAGGCCCAAGGTTACCAAGTACTTACGGTGAGGTACCTCTGTCAAGTACATAGTATTATTACTTCGTACATGCGCCTCCACACAGCCTGACGATGAATTCAGCCCAGGGTTTGCCATGGCTTTGGGGGGGGGCGCGGGGTCGGGACGGAGACTGGTGATTCTCGTGGCATCAAGGCCTTTGCGTGGCACTCTTACTCCGTACGGATTACACTGCAATGAAATCGATTGTCGTGGACCCTTTTCAAGTGCTCGATGTCAACTCCGTCCATAATAAAGAAGCAAAGGACACAAGGCATCTTCCCCACTGGCGAGCAGAGAGTGGGCTCCCCTGAACGGTAATAAGGATAGGTTGGCGTTGATAGTATTAGTTCCAGCTATTATCGGCTATTCTGTACTCCGTACGGATATGCAGGCTTGCATTGGCAAGAAGGACAACCTTTTTTTGAGTCTGGAGGCGGTCTGGACAGGACGACAAGATGATGCTTCTTGGGACCGTGACGATCGGCTGGGGATTGGAGCGCCCTGAAGATGAAGAGCCTCTCCCGTGACATTTGCGCCAGCGCTACTCCGTAATGTGGCTAAAGCTCGTCGGACCATGAGGCGCGGCCAAGGGAGGGAGCAAAGGTCAACACTGCATACGGATATCATTTCGTTTAGCGCCACAGTCGATCGGTAATCACCGTGTGCTTCCCTTACGTGACCTTTCCCTGAGGAGAAGAAGGAAATCAGGGCCAGGACAGCCGAGCTGTCAACCCATCGCAGGTCTGTTTGAGGGCAGAGCTAACTTGTCTAATTTAGAACCTCGAATTCTTAAGTACATATTGAGGTCTAGTGGGACCGCGGGAGCCTTCCGAGTGACTAGAGTCAGGTTCATGGATGCACCACTGCCCCACGGGTGTCGCTTTTTGGAGTTCTGTTGTGGTCTCGTTCCCTTTCTTCGCAATGGGCTCTCGCAAATTCGCTCAGGAACCAGACTGGCGGTCTCGAAAAAAAAAAAGAAGAAAAAAAAAGAAAAGGGGGGACAATCGAGTAGCGAAGCGGTTGCCAAGATCTCCGTCAGCCAGAGGAGCCGAGTTCTTTGTAATCATCCGGTAGTTTGGCTCGTCATTGTTCTTTTTTTCCGTGGAGAACGTAGCCTGGGAAATCGGCGACCTTGAGGTGAGGGTAATTGCCTGGTCGACGAGAAACGCCGGATCCTGCCTAGTCGTTCTTTCAAGAAAAAAGACGCCGCTTTTTGTCCTACTATGTACTGTGTTAAAAAGAAACAGTCTCGTTCGAGTTGCCCCTTTGTACTGATTGAGAAAAAGACTCCTCTTTTTTTTCCCGAAAACGTCGTGTGCTTTCTTCTCTGGAGGTACAGGCTAGGCGACATCTACGCATGGCCAACACGTCTTTCTCATTGGCCAGCCAAATACTCCGTACAATGTGCGATTTGAGGAATGTAAGACATGTGCAGACTAGACAGAGTTCGGGACGGGAGAAGAAAGAGAGACGTAAGAGAGGAAAGAGAAGTGACGATCAAGAAGGGGCAGAGGCGGTAAAGAACATCATCAGTGGTTGCATGAAACGTTGGCTACGGCCCGATGCCGAAGCCATTTTGAAACAATGATGAAGGGCTGTATGCCGAAATTGGCTAAAAGAATGACGAAGAGTTTGTACGTCGGATTCGGCGGATGTCTATCAAAGGCATCTCTTTGTTCAAGCGCTGGAGTGTGACCTGTTTTCGTTTGTTCTTCTTCGAGTCGATTGCTTGCATGATCTGGCCGTCAGAGCGCATCGCCGACTCACTACCACTGGTGACCAAAGTTCTTGGTCTTCGCTCCCTGATAGCTGTGCATTCATCAAGTCTCACAGAAGGATCAAAGAACAAGCAATAACCCACCGTACCCGTAACCACATCTCGGGTGGTTTGGGGGCTTGTGGGAGCAGACCGCCTCGGTTGGTCGTTGGTGACGCGAGCGGACCGCAATGCAAGAGAACCACGTGCTGCGAGGAGTCAGCATTGACTACTAAACTACTTTCATCCGTAGGTAGGGTAGCAAAGGTAGCAACGGTACACATATACATGTGTCACTGGAGGCACACTATTTAAATAGCATGGTAGATGTAGGACTGGTTAGGTACCTAGGTACCTAACTAGGTGCAGAACATGCTCCGAGGGGCCTGTGCTGCTGGTAATGATACTGGTACTGGTACTGGTACGCCGAATTCGCCGGCAGGAGCGCCAGGCCGTGACCGTCGCAATGCACGAGCCCCGTTCCTAAGTAAATAGAGTCACCCATGCCTACCTTACATACTGGTAGAGTATTGCCTAGGTACGGAGTAGATGCTATTAGATGGTGGTCAATAGCTTTGTCTGCATCCGCAGCAACTCCACCAACGTCCTGTTATAGCTACTTTAAGATCCAGCACAGGACACATGAGATCAAGAGTGGCCTGAATGAAATGTGCCGAGTGCAAGATGTGGTAATGCACCGACTAAATAGAGATTCTTACATGCACACATATCTGATGCATTGCACAAGCTTATTGAGGATGCGGGACGGGGAACAACGTTTGTTATGCCGGGGCCGCTGCCACCATGCAGGAGACGGCAGAAAGGGTATACATTTACATTGGTAAAAGTCAGTCTATTACATATCATGTGGCTTGTACAAGACTAGTAGCAACGTTGCAGATTTGCCTAGATGGAAAAACGGATGAGAGCGAGTCGATGCAAGTTGTTGTATCGGGGGTCACGGCACCAACAGCTATCCTTTGGGTATTTTTCATGTCCTGCCGATGCCGTCCGACCACCCTCGTCTCTCTGCGGCGACGCTGTCCTGATTAATACTTGGACCACTCTACATTGCTGGGCAACCTCTCCAATGCCTGAGTACCTCCAAAAGCCACCCTTCATTCGCGCTACAAACCTTCCTTCTCAACCCAAGCACTCCTAATTTACACAACAATAAAAACCGTTCCACGACCGGCAAAAAAAAGAGTACCACTAGTGAAGCCCCCTCCCCACATCACACCGCCAACACTCGCGCCGACCGTTGTCAACCGTACTACCATGGAAGGTACCTACCGACCTAGCTACTGATTGCCGCTGATACGTGCGCAAAGTCGTTCCGTCAGGAGTCAGTCAACCTTGTGGCACGGCCATCACCCCTCCCTCTCTCGACTCGAAATCCCTTTTGCCGCCTCGACCTCTCAAGACTCAACCCCCCCCCTCCGCGCCATCCTTTACCAACGCAAATACTCACCATTTCATCGCATTCACCATTTCTCGAATTCTGGCGTCCACCTCTCCTGTCGTGCCCGCCCAAGCCACGCCTGCGCGAAAATCCCCAACCAAATCTTGTCGGAGAGGGGCAACCTCCTCCACCCCTGTCGCTCGCTATACTCTCGCCGCAACCACACATACGGACGGCCCTTGAACAACCGACACTCGCCTGCGTGCCCTCGCGACAATGACATGGGCATCTTCTCTGCATCCTGCACCTCAATAAAATCTGCAGCTGGCACGAGAGCTGCTGAGCGGCTCCATCTGCGATAATCTCTTCTCCCACATCCTCTACCCAGTTCCCAGCCTTCTTCAGCCGCCATCACGACAGTGGACGCGTTGCTACTCTCTACGCCAGACGGACACATCACTTCAATACGTTTACCACCGACTTTCCACTCCTTATAACTATGGATGGTACACTTGGCAGCACGCCACCTGGTATCATGTACGTTCGCGCCCTGTACGACTACGAGGCCGACGACAGAACCAGCTTGAGTTTCCATGAGGGCGACGTCATCCAAGTCATCACACAACTCGAAAGCGGTTGGTGGGACGGCGTAATCAACGGTGTTCGCGGCTGGTTTCCTAGCAATTACTGCCAAATCATTACTGGCCCTGAAGACCTGGTCGACCAGAACCAGAACGCTCATCTTGATCATGGCGACGAACAACACGAAGAGGCTGACGTCTACGACGAGAGCTTCGAACAGCAGGAATATGAATCTGAAAACGACGCGCCCGGTGCCTTACCGCTTGAGGGAACAGACGTCGGCGACAAGTCTAGAGCCGACTTTTGGATACCCCAAGCTACCCCCGACGGCCGACTCTTTTATTACAACATGATGACTGGCGATCGGAGCATGGAGTTGCCGCTAGAGTCTCCAGGCTCAATAAACGAAACCGGGCCCAGAGATCGCATGAATGCGTCCATGCCCGACAAGACGCGCCCCCCTGCTGAGATGATGGCCAGGGGCCTCAACCAAGACGAAGACGACGACTCGGCAACTTCAGCTTCAGAAGCAGAGGGTGATGGCGTCTTTGCAGGTCGCCGACTGGTACGTCCCTCCTCCATCTGTCTTTGCGCCTGCTAATCATACTAGACCCGTCAACGTATCCCGCTTAGCGGAGCCCTTTCACCATCCACCTCCATGGACTCCATAAACGGTGGCTCGCCGCATCGGATAAGAAGGAATGACAGTACAGCCAATGGCTTCTCGAATGGTTCCAATCAACCGCCAAATATCGCTTCTGCCACCTCCTTTACCAGCACTACCTACAACCTCCCTACTACGACAACAGTTCCGCGATCATTCTTCGATGACGGATCGACGCCACCGCTCAGCTGGACTCTACTAGTTTCTAATATGAAGGGTGCCATTGACCGGTACCGAGACGCCATTGCCGCGAACAATCGCCCAGATTATGTCGCTCGCGCCGAAGATATTTCAGATCATCTGCGATTGCTGCTTGCCGCGGGCTCTGGCACTACCGACAATCACTCTGGTCAGCCGTCCATCATATCCACCAACAAAGCGCTCTACCCACACTTCCGCGACATGATGTCCAAGTTTTCCAAGCTAGTCATCTCGTCGCACATTGCCGCGGCAGACTGGCCCAATGCCGAATCAGTCCAGAAGTGTATACAGGAAGCGGACGGTGTTCTTCTGGGTGTGTACAGCTATGTCGAGGTCGCGCGACAGCAGCGCGGTGAAGAGATACCAAGACTATTCCCTGGCTTTGCGCTTGGTAGCACTGCGGGTGGCAGTTGGCAAAATAACGGCCTTGGGCCTCGCGACCCCATAACTGCAAACTTCCTCGAGGATGACGAGGGTGCTGTCGAGCCGACAGCCGTCCTGGATGGCAAATTTCTTGAGCGTCTGGACGAGATGAAGCGCATGCTGACAGCAAGTCTGCGTGACCTCGACAAAACGCTCGCCAAGCCAGAGAATATCGTCTCCGCTTATCGACATGAGGTCATTAGCAACAATATTTGCTTGGCCGGCGGCAAGGTCATTGAATTGTTTCGACCTTGGATTGCTACCGTTGAGTCTGCCAACCTTTCCTCCCTGATCGACAACTCCCAGTCCGCCCAGCTCGCAGAGTTGAGCAAATCCAAGCAGAGCTTGTATGATACTATTGCCGACCTACTGTTAGCCTGTCAGGCCGTTGCTGGCCCTTTGGCTGATGAGTGGTCAGAGATCCGGGGAGAAGCCCTGGAGAATAGACTCGATATGGTGCAAACATGTGGCAGAGTGCTTGATACCAACACATCACACGTTGCCCACTTATTACAGCAGCTGTCGGAGCAGATGCAAACGAATACGCGACTGCAACCGCTCAAGAAGCAAGAATCGCGGTCGCGGGACCTAGTCCCTCCGGCACCGCTGCAGCGTGGTGAGTCGATGCCGTACGAGCGCCCTCACCAACGATCTGAGTCGAAAACGGCCCCTGTCCGACCTCCTCTCACCACCACGCAATCCTTCACCGAGGGCGAACCGCCGCCTGGCACTTTGCGAAAGGGAGACTATTCCAAAGTCAAAAAGATTTTTGGCGAAGACCCGTCACCACAGGGTATGCAGGCAGACGATACCCCTGCCTTTTTGCGTCTTGATCACGAAAACGATGTTTCATGGGATACAAAGTCTGCTCAACCCGCTGTCAGGGGCGGCTCTTTGCTGGCGCTTGTCGAACAGCTCACACGTCACGATAAGCTTGATTCGTCCTTTAATAACACCTTTCTCCTCACATACAAGTCTTTTACGACGGCACGAGAGTTGTTCGAGCTGCTAGTAAAGCGTTTTGCCATTCAACCTCCTGAAGGGCTTTCGCAAGCGGATTTTGAGACGTGGCGTGATAGAAAGCAAAAACTTATTCGGTTTCGTGTGGTCAACATACTTAAGAACTGGTTTGATAGTTTCTGGATGGAAGAGTACAACGACGAGTCTAAGCAGTTGATCCGAGACGTGTATGACTTTGCTAGAGACACGGTCGGCTCTACCGAAACGCCAGGCGCAAAGCCGCTGATGACCATGCTCAATCAAAGACTCAGCGGCACAGACGCAAACCCCAGGCGTATGATTCAGACTCTCAATCAGAGCACGCCGTCACCGATCATGCCCAAGAACATGAAGAAGCTAAAGTTTGGAGACATTGACGTGACCGAATTCGCTCGTCAGCTCACTATCATCGAGTCGAGACTTTACGGCAAAATTAAAGCGACTGAGTGTCTGAACAAGACCTGGCAGAAGAAGATTGGCGAGGGCGAGGCCGAGCCTGCGCCCAACGTCAAGGCACTGATTCTGCACTCTAATCAAATGACCAACTGGGTGGCAGAAATGATTTTGGCGCAACAGGACGTCAAGAAGCGAGTCGTGGTGGTGAAGCATTTTGTCGCAGTCGCCGACGTAAGTACGCGCACTCGAGTGTATGCAAGCAGACTAACAAGTCCACAGAAATGCCGGACACTGAACAACTTTTCTACGCTGACGTCCATCATCTCGGCGCTCGGCACGGCGCCGATTGCGCGTCTCAAGCGAACATGGGACCAAGTACCGCAGCGGACGCATGCGGTGCTGGAAACGATGCGCAAGCTGATGGCGAGCACGAAAAACTTTGGCGAGTATCGCGAGGCTCTACATGCGGCGAACCCGCCTTGCATTCCGTTTTTCGGCGTCTACTTGACCGACTTGACCTTTATCGAGGATGGCATCCCGTCGATCATCAAGAAGACCAATTTGATCAATTTTGCGAAGCGGGCAAAGACGGCCGAGGTGATTCGCGACATTCAGCAGTATCAGAACGTGGGATACTCGCTGCAGCCGGTGCCGGAGCTGCATGACTACATCCTCAGTAATATGCAAGCGGCGGGCGACGTGCACGAAATGTACGACAAGAGTTTGCAGATTGAGCCACGCGAGCGCGAGGAAGAAAAAATCGTGAGGTTCGTAAGATTGATTACCCAGGATGCGTAAACGAAGAAGGAGAATCGGGGGAAACTAGCGGGGAATTGTCAAGGAGTTTTGTTCTTTTGCTGACTTTTGCCTCTTTGGCGTGGATAGAGTGCTGGCTGAGTCTGGATTCCTGTGAGAACCACGATCCGCACTGTTGTTTTGGGAAGGATAGATTTATTATACGTACGCGCGTTTTTTTACGACCCGAAACGAACCGAGCGACGTTTTGACTACGACGTTTCTTATCACGACTTTTGTTTGAACATGTCTTTTTTGGGACAGAGAGCTGTGTTGTGTACAAATGCCCTAGGGCTATTGACCAAACGATGAAGAAGGAACCAATTATAGTTGCGACCGGCAGCAAACTTGAAGACGGAAGCGGAAAACAAGGTTTGATGGAGAGCTGGCCGCACGACTCTCATTGGTATAACGATGCATGCAACCCGTGTGATGTGGACTTGTGGAGGATGGAAGAATTACGCGAGCTTATGTGGGGAGACGGGGACGGAGGTTCTGCACGAGCATGTTGGAACATTCGAGGATCATGTAAGAAACATGGGGAAAGCCCAAATTTGAGATTTATTTGTTCTTACCCCCCAAGGAGCCTTTGTCATCGTCTCTCTCTCCTTCTTGCGAGCGCGCATAATGGTTTGTGCCTATGGCATTGACATGTGACAGTGGCACTGGTACTTCAACGCCTTGTGCCTTGCCGTCTCCTGCAGTGGGTATAAGGTAGTTCAGAGCAAATACTACCAAAGGGCACTGTAGGTAGTTACTTCGGTACTTTGGACTGGGCATCGGTCTTGTCAAGAGGGGGGCTTTCTTCATCTCCGCTTGGTTTCCAATCCATCTCATGTCGGGATCTTTCGAGCGGCGGCGTCGAGAACTTCTATGTACCAGGATCTGGTCTACTATGAACAGCGTCAAGAGAATGGAAATGTTTCAAAATTCGTATTGCTCAAAAGTCGTAAACATGATGCTCATTAGAGCCTTCATTCTGAAATGGCTCTTCCACCTCATTACTAGATATCCTAATATATACATCGTTTCATCTCGTTCCCCATCTTAGTGCTTGTGCAGCTTCTCCTTAATCTTGTCCACGAGGCCATGCTTCTCCTTGCTGTCCCCGCTGCCGCTGTTACCGCGCGCCTTGTGCTCCGCGCCATCCTTGCTCTTTGCTACCGCTGCACCACCGCTCGCCCCCGCCCCCGCAGCCGTTGTGATGCCCTTTTGCTCCATTAGCCGGTCCGCCTCGCGGCCCGCCCCGGGCCTGGTGGCGTCAAAATCGCCGCCGTCTGCCTGCAGCCCGCTCGACTTGACGTACTCTTCGCCCGTGCCTTTTTCCTGGCTCCTGTCCGCGGGCAGGTTACCGCCGGCGCCGGCGCCGCTGTCGGACTGCTTATTACCGCTGCTGGTGGAGGTGGTTTCGGAGCCTCGGTGGCTGCCGGCGTCGCCACCATGCTCGCGCGCGACGGTGGAGAGATCACGCGGGCCGGGGCCGGACACGTCGACGGAGGAAGGCTCGTCGTTGGCGTCGGCTGAGGGCGACTTGGAGGGCTTGCTCTTGCTGTCAATGTTGGAGGTAGAGACATCGCGCGTGCTGTCGAGGTTCTGGTCGGTGAGGTTTTGGCCGGTGATATTTAAGTTCTGGGTAGATGTGCTCTGCTTGTTGGTGCTGCTGCTGCTGCTGTTGTTGTCAAAGCCAGAAGTGCTGCGGGTGCTGTCTAGGCCAGAAACACTGCGGATGTTGTCCAAGCCAGAGGGGCTGTGACTGCTTTCCAAAACAGACGTGCTGCGGGCACTGCCACCCATGTCCTGCCCCGGCGTGGTAAAGCCGCTGTCGGTGGTGCGGTTCGTCGCGGTGGTGACGCCGCCGGCAAATCCCTGCCCGGAGCTGCTCCGGCCCGGGGCAGACATATCGTGCTGAGGGTGGGTGAAGCCAGCGTCGTCGGCGGCGTTTGTGGCTGTGGTGATGGGGCCGGTGTTTTCGGTCTTGGAAACGCCGCCAAAGGCGGAGGAGGAGGTGATTTTGGTGTCAACGGGCTTGTCGGAAAATGATGATGTGGTGGCCGTGGTGTTGGACGAGTTTACGTCGCGGGACTCAGCGCCGCTGAGGCCTTGACGGAGACGTTCCTGGTCACTGGGGTCTGAGAGTCCTTGTTAATGTCGTTATCATTTTGGGATGCGAAGGAATATGGAATAGAGAACAACAAAGGACAAGAAACGTGTTTTGGACGTACCCAGGTTGCCGGCATCGTAGGGTTCGCCTTTGGTTACGTCGCCTTGAGTGCCGGAGAGAGGTTCCTGGTTGGCAGAGTCGCCAAAGACATACTTGGCCGCAGTGGTGGCCATCTGGGAAACGGTATCCATGATTAGTACTATCTCTGTTGAGGAGCAGTACGTGTGTTAGAATATGAGCAATAACGCAGTAGTGCGATGAGACAAAGTAATGAATGAGCTGGCTTGCCTTGAGAAAGAGACGGGATGCGTTTTGGTCTTGTGGTTCGGGCGAGGAGAGAAGTTTACGGGGTATCCAACAATGAATTGAATTGTTTCAAGTTGCAATTCTAGAGGGTAGGAACGCAAATGGAATAGGTCGAGTATGGTTGTCTATTAATACTAGCTATTACGGAGGGAGCGGGATCGGGGCACGAGGTTTGCGCTCTCTGACGTAGTGGCGTAGGACACTGGATGAGGCGAAATGGGAAGCGAAACGGGTAGACTAGAAGGCTGCGTGCGTCAGCGGTAATACAGTCGGCTGGTTGGTCGAGACAAGGGCGATAATGGGATACGGTTTTGCTGGCGTGGAGGAAACCGGTTTTCTTGGGCGTCTAATCAGACTACGGGTGCAGGCAGAGGAAGAGGAAGTCGTTTCAGCTGATGGGATGTTGTGCAGGCGGAGGGGGAGAAGGTTCACGTCATGATGGCGTAGTAAGATGCGGGTAATGCAGGTGCGCTGGAGCGAGTAAAGTTTGCGACTCTGTCATGATTTGCCAAACACTTACGGATAATCAACTTGTTGTCTACTTAGTAAATTGGCACATTGGAACGGAGGTGCACAAGCAACACAAGCTGCGGGCGTCGTCAGGCTTGTTCTCTCCGTCAAGCTTGGTCAAACAAGTGACACGGCACACAGTGAAAAGGAGAAAGCAAGGCAACATCGGCGATGAGGTGCATAATCAGGTAAAAAAAAGGGCCTCTCTATTCGTGGTGTTGGCATCCCCCGTCAAAGAAAGGTTTGGCAACGGCGCCGACGTCATACACTTTGAAGGTGGGGGAGGGGCTGGATGAGGCTCTGGCTCCCAAGTGCCAGGCTAGTTGGCGAATTTGGAGCCATGGATATGACCTTGTTCACTATGTGGAGAAATTACGAGATGGGCTAAGATGCACAAGCATGAATGAAATGAGAAAAAAAGGGCGGGTAACAAGAGGGACGTTGAAGCTGAGATTTGGCCATGCAGTGGGACGATGGCGATGACAGTTGGCGATGAGACTCTTGGCGATAAGAACAAGGTAAGGTAGGTGGAGAAAAGTGTTGATTGAGTAGGCATTCTGGAAATAGGTATCCGTAATTGCTCATCAATAAAACAGCGAACCCCCCCCATTTGTCTGTGAACGAACGAACCATTATTGTAGAGATAGACGTCCAGATAGGCATCTAAATCCGCCGAGGGAGCTGCTGAATGCAAGGACCCGAGCAACTCTTGGCTGGCAAACCCATAACCTCTGTACCATCATAGCAGAAATTTCAATCTTTGAATATTTGATTCTGTTTACTGCTGATCCGTCACGCTAGACCGTGAGCATAGTCAATCATCCTATAACGCCTTTCCATCAATCTAAATCTCCCATCATGCAAGAACAAAGCGCGGGAATACATGCACAATTCTCTTCACAATCTCATCCTTTACTCCTCACCAGCCATCGAAATTACCAAACCCTCCCGTCCCACGCATCTTCTTTCTCGCCGGCTCCGGCTCTGTCCACTCATCACCAACCTCCGCCTCGTCCCCTGCCGCCGGCATCGTCGTCGTCGTCTTGAGGTACTTGCCCACCGTCTCCTTGCTGTCTGCCGGCGCAACCGTCCCATCGGCACGTATCCGCTTCCCCGTCCACGTCGTCCTGTCTGCGTCCTCGCCGCCCTGCCGCTCCACCTCTTTCCGACGCGCCTCGTCGCGCTCCTGCTGCTGGTGCTGCGCCTGGAACTCGGCAAACGGATCGACAAAGACGGCGACGTCACGGATGACAATCTTGTGCAGGGGTCGGCTGGAGCCATCTGTTGGTACGTCCTCCATCTTGGCCAGCACGTCGAGCCCCGAGACAACGGTGCCAAAGATGGTGTGCTTGCGGTCGAGGTGCGGCACGGCCTTGTAGGCAATGAAGAATTGGCTCGAGTTCGTATTTTTGCCCTTGTTGGCCATGGATACTGCAAGTGTCTCCTTGTTAAATTTGGGCTGAGCCCTTAGAGGAAAAGTGCTGAGCAAATCATACCTGTGCCGCGGGCATTGTGCGTCAGCGGACCGTCAAACTCATCGTCAAAGTACTTTCCCCAGATACTCGCGCCGCCGCGCCCTGTCCCCGTGGGATCGCCGCCCTGGATCATAAAATTGGGAATGTTCCTGTGAAATGCAACGTCCCTGTAGTAACCCTTTTGCGCAAGCTTGACAAAGTTCCACACCGCCTTGGGCGCCGTGTCCGTGTGCAGCTCCAAGGTCAGGTCGCCCAGATTCGTCTCCAGCCGCGCGTAGCCCTTGTTCTTGACGCGCTTTGGTTTGAGCATAAACTCCTCGTCCGTCAGTAGAGCGCGCTCGCCGCTCGTCTCCGGTGTCAGGCCAGTGCTCGTGAAGCTCGCCGCCGCCCTTCCCGTCGTGTACGCCGCCGCCTTGGCCGCCAGCTTCTTCTCCTTGATCATGCTCTCTCGCGTCGCCGCCGACACCGTCCCCGCACCCGTCTTGGCCAGCGCGCCGGCGCTGCGGTTGACGTCGCCGCCGGCCTCGCGAGCCTTGCGCGCCTTCTCGACGGCCGCCTTCGCCTTGAGCACCTTGTCGCCCATGCTGCCGAGCGTGCAAACGTTGATGCCGCTCTCGCCGCGCTCCTCCTCCTGGCTCCTGCTCAGCTGCGCGCCCTCGCCGTCTTGGAGGTACTTGAACTGGTCGAGGTTGCGGCGCGCGGCATTATGCGGGTCTTGCAGCGTGATGATGTCGGCGCGGGTAAATGGCTCATCGTCGACGAGGTCCTGCCACACCTTGGCCTTTATGTTCATGCGCTCGACCGTGTCCCAGGCAAATACGTTTGCGTAGGTGCCATGGCGGAGCGCCACAATGTGCGTGTTGTCGGTAAACACCTTGTACGTGACGGGGTCGACGAGGTCGCCTTTGTCGTCGCTTAGGCCGGCGCCGCGCGCATCGCTCTCCGCGTTGCGCGCAAAGTTGAGCTTGATGAGGTCGCGCTTCTGCAGCGGCGCGCCATCGACTGGGTTCTGATTCGGGTGCTTCTCGAGCCACGCGGATATCACCTCGACGTCGAAGATTGTGCCGTCGGGCGTGCACACGGGGTTCTTAAAGGGCTGCAGACTCGCGGCGCAAAAGTTGAAGGGCAGTTTGCGAAAAGGCACGCCATCTTTGCCATTGCGCGACGAGGCACCGGCGCCAACGCTGGCAGAGTAGGCGTCCGAGGACGACCACTCGGAGTGGGTGATCTGCAAAGAGTGTCAGCGATGTGGAAGATTCAATTATTAAGCATGCAGCACAGTCTTACGTAGAGCTTGTCCGTGCCTTTACCCATGTCGACAGTTGGTTCGCGGTGGTGTAAAATTGAAAGCGGGTAATTATGTCACCGTCATGAGAAGCCGCAATCTTTGGCGGCATCAAAGGTTATCGATAGACGGCATTCAGCTCAGCTACTGGTACAGCAATCTCGCTACGGAGTAGCTGTTTAATCTTTCCCTAGGTACCTAGCTTGCTGCTTGCTCAAGAGTCAAGACCCAATCAATGTAGCATCCATCTGTCCACCATGCGCTGGTGCACTTAGTCTGACCCACTATACCTCCAACAACGTGCTGCCCACTGTCGGTTTGTCAAGCTGCCACATCTCTTTCTTCCAGCTGCAGCATGCAATCCGACTCCAATTCTTTTTCCATCGCATTAGGTGCAGCATTTCAACGACAACAATCCAGCCGCACTAACCTCACTCTCGATCTGAACTTCGCCGACATCGCGGCATGACCTGCCGAGCTTAGCGGCGCGAGCTACCACGGCCCATCATTCGCGCTACGCCACCAGCGACAGCTTCCCGACTGCGCATACCCCCCCACGCCTGCAACAAAGCTTCACAACCTGCCCAGCACCGAGGCACCGTCCGAGGCGATAATCGGCCATAGAAATGCGGTCGATACTAGGCCTTCTTGCCCTGGGCATGTCCCTCTGGACAATGACCCAGGCGCTGGAAGTCGGCATAGTAATAACATCGGCCCAACACAGCTAGGGGCTTTCGCGCTGACGTGTCGAACAGGACCAGTCAAGGGACGGCCAACAATTCTGCGCTGGTACATGCCACTTCTGTATCAATACTACTGTACTTGATGCTAACATATGAAATAGGAATGTACAGCAAAAAGTCGTGGGGCGGTCCCGTCGACCCATTCATCCTCATCAAGTTCCTGAATAATACCCTTCCCCAAGGCGACGATCCTACAGTCAGTCTTGTGATATTCGAGTGGAAGGATAAAAGTTTTGTGGGCGTTCCCTCCGAAAATGGCGAAAATGTAGGAATCGCGATAACACTCAGCTTTTACGTCAACGCTATCTAACACGCATCTTGCTAGAATCTTGTTCCCTGCAACCAGGACTATATAAACAGCGGCACTTGTAACTCGACTGATCTGGGCGAATTTATATTGGCAGAAAACGCCACTGAAAAATCGAGAGCCTTCATTCTCTCCAAGGCTATCCACCTCAAATCCTCCGGCCCCATTCGATACAGCATCAAAGAGACTGGTTACTACTGCCTCTTTACTCAGGGCTTCAACGTCGATGAATACTCCGCAGTCGCAGAATTCCGCAACGCCTTTGGAGAGATATCGGCCACGCAAATTCCCAAGCTCCCATTCTACGGCGGCATGAGCATCCTTTACGCCCTAATGGCAGTATATTGGGGCTTCCTCTACTATCAGCATCGCCACGACATCCGTAAGCTTCCTCTGCCTGCCCTGCAGAGCGACCTTCTAACAGTATTTAGTTGCTGTGCAAAATTACATCACAGCGATCCTGGTTTTCTTGGTCGTTGAAATGCTCATGACTTGGGGTTTCTATGGTATGAACCTGTGCTCGGCCAGCATTGCAAACAAGCTAACTGCTTAGACTTCCAAAACACACACGGCTCCAATGCTGGCGCCAAGGCTTTCCTCATCGTTGTCGCCATTCTGAATGCGGCGAGAAATTCTTTTTCCTTTTTCCTTTTGCTCATCGTCTGCATGGGATATGGTGTGGTCAAGCCCACGCTTGGTCGCACCATGATATACGTCCGCTATCTTGCTGCCGCTCACTTTGTGTTCGGGCTCATTTACGCCATTACTAGCCTGCTCTCCTCCCCTGAGAGTGTTGGTAGGAATTCTCTTTCATCCTTGATAGATGTGACGTACTTACATTGCAATAGGACCGTTTGTGCTACTTATTGTTCTCCCCTTGGCAGGCACACTCACTGCATTCTACGTATGGACACTCAACTCACTCAACTTCACGCTCAAGGATCTTCGCGAACGCAAGCAGAATGCCAAGGCGTCCATGTATAAGAAGCTATGGTGGTGCATTCTCATTACCGTCTTGGTCACCTTTGCCTTTTTCTTCATCAATAGCTTCACCTTTGCCTCCGTTCACGACATTGACTTTGTTCCGTCCCACTGGAAGACGCGCTGGTTCGTTCTCGATGGCTGGCTTAACATTGTCTACCTCGCCGACGTTGCTTGGGTCGCCTACGTCTGGCGCCCCACGGCCAACAACCGCCGTTTCGCCATGAGCGATGAAATTGCCCAAGACGATGATGGCAACTTTGAAATTGGCGAGATAGGCATGCCGGGCGACTCGGAAGACGAAGACGAAGAGGCACATATTGGCGGTACGAAACCCGTTGGTGCCGGTCCCAGTACAGGCGGCGCCCCCTCTGGCCAGACAAGCGGCATCACATCCGCCGGTGCCGCCGGTGCCTCGATTCAAAAGCCTTCCCGCAGCGTACCTCGTGATTCGATCGAGGGCGAGACCATTTTCGCCGTTGGGGAGGATGGTGACAGGTTTTCCATTGATGACAGCGACGAGGATGTCAAGCTTGTAAACAGAAAATAGTTTTGTCTCCTTAATGGACTTTTTCATTACTGTGTTATAACTAGACGGTTTGGATCACAGATGACAAAAAGACGGCATTAGTAGAAATAGTCATGTTCCCCTTCGCAAATTGGTTTTATGATAGGCATATAGTTCTACTCCTAAAACAGGGGTTGCTTTGTTCATGTATCATTATGCTTTTATTTTACAGTGTGATGAGCATTCGACAACTTTATTTACTAGTAGACACGCAACTAGACAGGTTTGGCAGCCTGCCCCCATCGTCCTCTTAGCTGCTCACGTCGCCACCAAATCCCACCGGCCGACGCTGGCCGTCATTCTCGGGCAGGATCGCCAGTGCTTTGTACACCTTGCCCATGCCGCTCGGCCCACGGTCCACCAGCCGCTTGCACGCCTTGTCAATGGCCTCGGCGGCTTCCGGGCTCGCACCCTTGGCCAGCGCGGCGGCGCGCTCCCTGATGCCCATGAGTTCCAAAAAGTCGGCCTGGGCGACGGGCCCGTGGACCTCGACGGCGTCACTCGCGAGGGTGGCGGCCTCGGCGAGCGCGGTAAAGTCGACGTCGGCGCTGAGGTCGACGAGGCCGGGCGCGGCAAAGGGGCTGACCGTCTTGTGGTGGCGGATGCCGCGGAGCGAGTTGACGGGGATAGTGTCGGCGGGGCCGTAGTCGAGGATGAGGGCGGCGCCGCTCGCGGTGCCATCGGCCCTGGGGTGCTTGGCGGTGCCGCCGATGCGGGCGGCAAAGTCCGCGGCGTAGAGCGCGGCGTCGGGGCACACCTCGACGACGGCGCCCTCGGTCGGCTTGAGCCTGCGATAGCGCGGCGACGACTCGGGCAGGTATCGCGAGTGGCGCGTCGTGCCCGGCGAGAGCGTGAGCTCAAACTCGGCGGGCGGGCCGTTGGGGTCGAAGCGGAAGCTGGACGAGGAGGAGGCGGCGCTGCTGGTGCCCGGCGCAGTGGGCGAGACCATCATCTCGCGCCATTCCATCTTGGGAGCGGCGGCTGTGCTGGCTTCTGGTTGGGCGGGAGCTGGTGGTGAAGAGCTGCCGGAATTCTTGGGCGGCGGCGGCTTGGCGGCGACTTTGGCGGACTGGAAGATGTGTATAGGCAGCGCGTCAAAGAATTCGTGCGCGATGATGAAGGGCGTCTTGTTCGATTCTGTGCCGTGTCAGTACAGTTTGGTGGCCTGGGTTCTGATCTTGCGCGTACCCATAGGAACGGACTTGATAGTCTGCGTCCAGACAATGGGAAGATTATTGTATTTTCCTGTGCTATGGTAACCAGCTTTGGATTCCGTCGTCGGTGTTCCAGGGCCACAGAGTAAGTCTTTCTGGGCTGACCTCAACTCGGGACTAGCTTCAACCATGTAGACGGCTTCTATGCTGTTAGCCATGGCTGGGAAGCGAGATATGGTCTAGGGACAAAGGTCAGTCTTCGATTCCATTTTGACTGCTCGCCACTGGTCTTACACGGAGCATGTCGTCCATCAAAGTTCCTCTTCCAGGTCCGACTTCAATTATCTGGACTCCATCCTTGGGCCGACCTTGGCTCATCCACTCGGCAATGAACCAGATACCAATCAATTCACCGAAAACTTGCGAGATTTCAGGCGATGTCACAAAATCGCCCTTGAGACCAAACTGGTCCCTGCCCGCTCCAATCGCGCCAGTGTAGTACCCTCCCACATCGCCGGTAAGGCACATGCGCATGAAGCTTGCCAACGGGACTGTTCCTGTTGTCTGTTGTAGTGTCAGCGGTAACTTTCGAAAGAGAGAAGCGATGCTACTGTTGTTTTTACCGAGATTGCTTCAGAAAGCTGTTTAGCTAATGGTGTCGACCATTTCCTTTCTTCTTGCCTGTGCAGAGCAGATGAGGAGAAGCACTGTGCAGCAAAGCTTGGTCTTGGGCGCGCAACAGCCGGGGGCCGCTGGGTGAGAAGCCGTGGAACGGCGGCCACAGCGCGGCGCATCGCGTTCCAGTGCCCGAACTTTGTGGGTAAGTAGTTCAGCAGCAACTATTTGGACTGGGCCGATTAAGCAAAAATATGACTGTAACGTGCAAGTTCTGGAAAGACGGCGGCTCTCTTGTAGCTTGAGAGCTTGAGAGCTTACCTCAGGGCGCTTTTCTGGGGACATGCGCGCCACGATAAGATAACAGGCAGCGTAACGAAACTCCACCAGCTTGCTTCGATCTTGGACTTTACATCGACCGTCGAACATATACGGAATGAATCGACGACTGAAAGGCGACAGAGTTGTTCTTTGTGGGGTAATTGAGCTATCTACACAACGATTCAATTCCGGCAAATCGCGAGACAACACGACAAGTGCACGTATAGCCTAGGAAGCTCAACCCAGCGCCTCGCGCGCCCACGTGCAGCAACATGTCTACGGCCGGTAAATCTCGATGGGCGGACACGGAAGAAGACGCTGAGCTGGAATCCAGAATTCGGCAAGAAAAGGAAGAAAAGCGACGCAGAAAGGCAGAAAAGGCAGAGAAGGCGCGCAGACTTGAGGGGGGACGGCAGGCCGCCGCTGCGGCTTCGCGCGACAACGACGAGCAGCACCCTTCCAAGCGCCGTAAGCTGACACCAGAGCAGACCGCGAGCGAGGATCAAGGGACTTTGGCTGGCGACCAAAGCCCGCCTGCAAAGTTGCTGCGCTTCGAGACGGGCTCGTGGGGCCGCAGCAGCAGCGTTGAAGGCTACGACAAGCTCAACGACATTGAGGAGGGCACATACGGCTGGGTTGTGCGTGCAACGCGACGAGCCACTGGCAAAGTGGTGGCTCTGAAGCGTCTAAAGCTGGATCCCGCGGACCGCAGCGGGCTGCCGGTAACTGGGTTGCGAGAGATACAGATTCTGCATGATTGCAAGCATCGCAATGTCGTCACCCTCGAGGAAGTCGTTGTTGGCAGCGACGTGAACAGAATGGATAAGTACGTACTATTATGTCTTGTTCTTACATTTTCTGATACTTTGTAGTTCGATCTTTCTGGTTCTCGAATTTGTCGAGCATGATATCAAGAGCATTCTGGACGACATGCCGGAACCGTTTCTAGCTTCGGAAATCAAGTGTCTCTTGCAACAGCTCACTGTAGGTGTGGCCTACTTGCACGAGAATTGGATACTGCACCGCGACCTCAAGACATCCAACCTGCTACTCAACAATCGCGGCCAGCTCAAGATTGCCGACTTCGGCATGGCTCGCTACGTGGGCGATCCCGCACCCAAACTCACCCAGCTCGTAGTGACACTCTGGTACCGCGCGCCCGAGCTGCTCCTGGGTACCAAGGCATACGACACCGCCGTCGACATGTGGAGCGTGGGCTGCATCTTTGGCGAGCTGATTGCCCGCGAGCCTCTCCTACAGGGCGCTCATGAAGCGGACCAAGTGACCAAGATCTTTGAGCTGTGCGGTGTGCCGACTGAAGAATCGTGGCCCGGCTTCCGCAAACTCCCCAACGCGCGGTCACTGCGGTTCCCCAAGACGGCGGCCGTCACGGGCTCCCTGATACGCGCCAAGTTTCCCAGCATGACGTCCGCCGGTGCTGCGCTGCTTACGGAGCTTCTGGCGCTTGACCCAGACGCTCGTCCATCCGCCAAGCAAATGCTGCAGCACGAGTACTTTCGCCAGGACCCAAAGCCTAAGCCGGAAAGCATGTTTCCGACATTCCCTAGCAAGGCTGGCCAGGAGCGACGGCGGCGGCATGAGCCGAATGCTCCTGTACGGGGGCAGCAAGCGGCGTCGCTGGGCGATGTGGACTTGAGTGGCATTTTGCAAGGCAGAGACCAGGAAGAGCGCGGTGGAGGATTCAGCTTGCGCATGGTTTGATACCAGGCGGGCAGTGATATTTCACATAGAATAGCCAGGTGGAACAGTATATACCCAATGATAAGATGGAACCTTGAGTAATCAATCAATCTAAACATGCGAAATATGATTGGAATTGAAATCCTTTTAATCGAGAAACAGCCATTATTAAAGCATCTCATCGAACGTCTCGTAGAGACCGCCGATTGTGCCCCACCAGTATTTTGTCTGTCCCATTTCCCCACCACCGACCGTCAAACCTCTGAACCTCGCATACACACCTACCCCAGCTTCGCCGCCTCTCGAGCTCGATCTCACCGTTTCAGCGCCCGTGGCCGCCCGTACAGCTTCCTCGACGACTAAAAGTGAGAGACTGGAAGATTCTATTGGCATTGTGTCGGAACTCCGACTGAGCGAGGGCCAGCGACGTGCCCGCGATACCACGAGACCACAAACACGAAAATACAGCCCACTACCCCACGAGGAGAACCAAATCCAAATATCACACACAATCATGTCATATTTCAAGACCGGACAGGAATGGCTGGACCAGTCCACGTTACTGATTCAGGCCAGCCCTACCACCGTAGGTCACTCCCCGCCCCCCTCAATCCCAGCAACTCTTCTCCACGAACAGCATTGCTTACTTGGACCGTAGACCAAAATCACAACGCGATACTCGATAAAGGCCGTCAAGCGCCGCAAACCATCCACCGCCAATGTCGCCCCCGCCACCGACCCCGGCACCGCCGAGAAGCCGCCGCGCGCCGAGCTCGTCCTCAAGACATTTGACCCCCGCAGCGGCGTCACGCTCAAGTATCGCACGACCAAGGCGGCCGAGGTGTCGCGTCTGATGGGCGCCGCCATGGGCCAGCTGGGCCGGAGCATGGCCGCGCTGCCCGAGGCGCCACCGGAGGAATCCATGCCGGATGCCGCTGCCGCCGCTGAGGAGGAGCAGCAGAAGCAGCCCCAGCAGACACAGCAGCCGCAGGCGCAGAGTACGCCGGCGTCGGCGGGAGGTGGCGGTGGAGGCAAGAAGAAGAAGAAGGGCAAGAAATAGACGCGGTGGGGAGGGGGATCACTGGAGGGGGTGGAATGTAGCTACGCATTATACAATAAGACAAGACGACAGGTTCATGACATGCGAGACAATGCAGGGGTACATATTGCTCACTAGATTCAATGCGATAATGATAGCGAGGCAATGAGGGTTCATTAAGAGCTGTCGCTGGCAGCCGAATAGCAAGCCTCATATTGGGCAGAACAAGCGAATTCGACACCGCTGCCGCCCTACATGACGACATTTCACGGCTCAAAAGCAGAACCATTTCACACAATGTATTATTCGTGGTAGAAAAACTGCTAAAATACTCAAATCATGAACCCATTAGCACCCGTGATGCTCCCGTTTCCCATAACAATCAAAATGTATCCTCAGAACGCCGTGTTAATCCAACCTCCCAAGCAGAGTCTCTTTTTTTCGGCAGTCGCCGAGTTTATTCATGCATCCAACCCGTGGACGACCATCTTTACAATATACATGACATAGAAAATGAGGGGGTATATGGTGGTGTAAGTAGAAGCGACTCTTTCAGAAGTCATCATCGAAGGAAAAGTCGCCACCAGCCTTGTTCTCGTCAGGGGATGTACCGTCATCGGCCTTTTTGCTGGCACTGGCCATAACACCGGCCTTCTGGTACTCGCCGACACGCTTCTCAAAGAAGTTGGTCTTGCCACCGAGGGAAATGTTCTCCATAAAGTCAAAGGGGTTGGTAGACTTGTAGATCTTTTCGTTGCCAAGAGCGACCAGAAGACGATCAGCAACAAACTCAATGTACTGCTGCATCAGGGTAGCGTTCATGCCGAGCAGACCGCAGGGCAGAGCCTCTGTGAGGAACTCCTTCTCAATTGTAACGGCATCGGTGATGATGGTCTTGATAATCTCCTTGCTGGCGCGGTTGTTGAGGTGAGAGTGCAGCAGGCAGGCAAAGTCGGTGTGAAGGCCCTCGTCACGAGAGATGAGCTCGTTGGAAAAGGTCAGACCGGGCATCAGACCACGCTTCTTGAGCCAGAAGATGGAGGCAAAGGCGCCAGAGAAAAAGATGCCCTCAACGGCAGCGAAGGCAACAAGACGCTGGGCAAAGGTGGACTCCTTATCGGAGATCCAGCGAAGGGCCCAGTCGGCCTTCTTGCGGATGCAGGGGATGGTGTCAATGGCGTTGAAGAGATACGTGCGCTGAGCCTGCTCCTTGATGTAGGTGTCAATGAGCAGGGAGTAGGTCTCGGAGTGAATGTTCTCCATCATAATCTGGAAGCCATAGAAGCAGCGAGCCTCGGGGATCTGGACCTCACCGCTGAAGCGCTCGACGAGGTTCTCGTTGACAATGCCATCAGAAGCAGCGAAGAAAGCGAGAATGTGAGAGATGAAGTACTGCTCGTCAGCGGTGAGGCGGTTGTTCCAGTCGTGAAGATCCTTGGATAGATCGATTTCTTCGGCAGTCCAGAATGAGGCCTCGGCCTTTTTGTACATTTGCCAGATCTAGGGAGCAGGATTGTTAGTGCCAATGCATTGTGCGGCCACTTTACGCGTAAAAACGCGTGTAGACATACCTCGTGGTATTTGATGGGGAAGAGAACGAAGCGCTGAGGGTTCTCTTGGAGAAGGGGCTCGTCAACCTCTTCAGGCTTGATGCCAGGTGCGACAGCGGGTGTGTTGTCCTTGGCGTCCTTCTTAGCCGCAATAGCAATGGGCTTCTGATCGATGATGTCGGTGCTGGTGGTCTCCAGGGAGGCATCGGCGGGGAGGTTCTCCTTGTTGCCGGACGAGAAATCGAGCTTCTTGACGGGAGATTCCATCTTGAAGGACTCAATGGCAGAAGCAGCCTGTGTAGCATGACGTGTTAGTCGCATTGCTGTCGGCGGTCATGGTTCACACGACGGTGAATGGTACGGCGAACTTACCTGCTTCGAGGGAGTTGTTTGGGCAGCCATTCCGAAGTGTTATGTGTGAGTTGAAAAACAGGAGGCAAGCAAAGACTTAAAGACGAAAAGGCGTTAGGATTTAAGTGCCTGACGTGAATTGAAGACGCGTAGAGAATAACGTTCAACTTCAACTGGCTGGTGGCGTCAGAGGTTTTTGTACAAGCAGTAGAACGCCGTCACGTGCAGCCCGACGCGTCGAGCGTGTTTTGACATGGGTCTTCCGTAAGTGCTTTCGACTCGTTTATTCGTTTAGCGGGCCATTTTGGCTAAAAAATGGCTGGTTGCCCTGGTAGTGGAGCTGCTGCAAGGTACCTGCGCGGTACCAACAACAGCCGATAGCCCCAGATGCTCCCGCAACGCTCCAGCCACCTCAATTAAGGATGCTTGCATGCGCGACGCGTGAAGCTCACCCAGCGCGTCGAGGTATCTGCGCCGTACCAGCCCCCCTTTGCCCCCCTGTAAGGAGCTCGAGCTTTGTCTGGGCATGCCAAACAGCAAGCTTTGTCCGGGCGACGACTCGACGAGACACGGCTCCCTGCAAGCCTCGTATATCCTTGGTCAGGCTAGCGTCATCAAATGCAGTTATCAATCAGCAAACAATGCGATTCTCACGCGCCAGTGGTGGGCCGTATCCAGCCCGATGGCCTATGAGACCCCGGACCGAGCAGTTTTGCGTGAGCTCGGAGAGCACGTCGGAAATGGGCCGTGAGTCGAAATGTTGTCACAAGATCCATCGTGAATACGCAGCCAAACAAGGGCGGAGACACGAGTTCGGATATATCAAGATGCTCTGTACCGTACTGTGTGTCTGCGTGAGGTTGTACTGGGTCGAAGCATTTTCTCGAAAGACTTGAAATTTATGGTGTATTAAAATCCTATCTAATTCTGCATATGATTCGTGATGCCGTGCAATTTCGTTACGCCCAACGGGTATCTCTAGTATTTTGTTGCCTCCTTTCGATAATCGATGTGTTCCACCTTGTTCGACCCTGACCCCGCCTCGCACAATTATCCCCGACGGCTGTGCTTGCTGCTCTTTGAGTTGCCGACTTCAACATCGTCTGGTCGCTTCTTGCTGCGTCCCAGCCAGCCTCGGCTCTCACGAACACGAGCCTCCTGCGGCGCAGTCACCGGTGCGGTGCCAGCACGCGAAGGTCCAGTGACACCAGCTTCCTGAGAAGTGGTCGCGCCCTGTGTACGATACGCAGGCGGCTCGTCGCGGCGGTCGTGCCGGTCTTGTCGGTCTTCCACGCGGTTGCGGTCAAACTCGTTGGGATCGCTCGGATCGACAGCGGGAATGGGCAGGTTGCCCTTTTTGAGATTCTTTTGCCCCTGCTCACGGAGATATGCCTCGAGCAGTACAGCGTTGCGCGTATTCGCCTTGAACATGGCATCGACCAAGTCACCGACAAACGGCACCAGACCAATGGCAAAGTCAAAAGCAATGTTGAGGATCATTTGAAATTTCAAGAAGAATGGCAGACCACCCTCGATGTGGTCAGCTGTGCGCATGACCATGAGCGCCAAAAGGCAATCCGCCACATCACCAGCACTAGGACTGTCAGTAGGTTATCAATCCATCACGTGTATCAAGACTTACAATGGAATCAAGCCAATGGCACTACCCCAGCCAAACTTGATGCCCAAAAATGTAAATAGAGCACAGTCTAAGCGGTACGCACGACGCTTGACTTTTGTGAGGACCTTGCCATCATGCTCGGAGAGCCCTGGCGGCAAGGCCTTTCTAACTTTTTTGAACTTTGTCGTGCTCGGCTTTCCGTTGAGTCTGGTCGCGGGAACTTGTTCGAAATACGGATCCTATAGCGTGGTTAGTTTCTGCCGTTGCCGATGCAGGGAGAACCCTACCTCCGTGCCGAACTTATTCTGCAGCGTCTCCCCCAGGATCTTTTTTCCCACCATCTTTGCCACCATGGACGTCATTTTGAGGGTATTTGTGAAGTATATAGCAAGGTTGTGTTCGAGTGAAAGAAGTGCGCTGGCGCGGACTAGCCTGCGTACTTGTACTGGGAGGGAGCTTGGGCGGCCTCGTGCGGGTGAGACGACTGGAGGAGCGGCGCAGGTTTCAGGCGCTTAGGTAGAGCCAAAAAGACTCAACACTGCAAAAGCCGATGGTGAATGAGCAGAGTCGGGATGTTGCGATGGTCCGCAACGGAATTCGGGGCGGTTAATATAAATTTTTGCCCATTTGCAGCTTTGGAGGCCTCGATTCCCGGTTTTGCAGTTGATGAGCTGCAGCTGTTCCCTGGTGTTGACACGAGTGATGATGTAATTTGGCGATCACTGTGCACCAGCCACACCCAAACCCAGCCACGCATTGCTGTTGCTAGGACCAGTCCCCAGTCCAGACTTTTACCCTGATTATGACCTAGTGTTGGGGGGCCAAGTGGCTCTAGTTAGTAGCTTACTGCTTGTTCATTGCTATGAGGCCTGCGTGGTTTTGTCTGCATGGGCTGCCTCTTGGGCTCTAGCGCCAATTGTTGCATCCCATAACGCTTGCAGAAATGCGCACGGCAATAATTAGCATAATAATAATCACATGCAGTTTTTTTTTTTCTTCTTCTTATCGGTTGAGCTGAATATTTCTTCACCGGATTGTGAGCGCCGTTGTCAGATCCATCACGTGGGGTCTCGTGTTCGCGTAGATGCGTTCCAGCTACGCGCCATGATGAGCAGACGCCTTGCGACATGCGCAATAGCAGGAAGCCGGCAACACTACACGCCGACTGGAGCAACGCGGCAAAATCATGAATGCGATCCTGGCTAGCATATTTTCGCCCCTCAAGGAGTCGGCCAATTCGCGCAATGGTCAAGCCCTCGACCGCCTAGAAGGCATCTCGACGCCGACAAAGAATCGCGTAGCTCCTAGGCGCGTGACGCGCAAGTCGGTGGCGTTTGACATGACTGTACGTAAGCATGGCCTCGATTGAAGAGACAGGGGTATTGACAGAAGTAGCCCAGAGCGCAAGTCAAGCACACCCCGCCTAGGCTAGGAGACACGCTGGCCGCGCGGAAGCTGTCCAACTCGCCGAGGCGCAAAATGTGGGACAAGATACTCGAAAGCGAGAGTGTCGTAGGCGATTCATTAGAGCATGTATCTGGGCCGACTTCGAGATTAATGGACTCTTCGATGCCCACGAACGTAACCTCGGAACCGGCTGGGCCTTCCGATGAAGGTATCGACACTACAGCCGCCGGCACGCCCAGCGCAGACAAGGAGTTTGCATTCAAACGGTTTCTCGATCACCGCTGGGATGGCGACTCTATACAAATCCGGGTCGAGTGGGAGAACGGACAGCGCACGTGGGAGCCCGAGACCATGCTGCACGACGACACGCCTCAGGCGCTGCTCGACTACTGGCGAGGGCAGCCGGGCGGACGACCCGACAACCCACGACAGCCTGGTCTTTACGAGATTCACGCTATACGCAAGCACAGCCGTGACCGCAAGCGCCTCTTTGTCGAATGGGTCGGCTTCGGGCCAGAGGAGAATACATGGGAGCCACGAGGCACCGTAGAGGATGCGGCACCCGAAATATTGAGCGATTATTGGGACAGTCTTCCGCGACCGAAGCGGCGTCGCGCACAGTGAATGCGCTCGAAGTTTTCTGTTGGAACATGTATCACGACGGAATGATAATGACATGGACCGGTGTTGCGAATGAAGGATACGGCGTTGATAAGGCGTTGCTGTGATTTGTTGCGTCACTGGTGGTGAATGCACTCTATGTCTATCATGATCTTTTGTGATTGCTAATTTCTTTCTGTCTTTGCTCTTTTACCTCGATTTTATTGTATCATTAGCATTGTAGCCGCACGGATACTTGATTCTAATCAAACAGATCATCAGCACATCAATTTAAACCCCTTGATTGAGCGCTGCACGGATACATTGCTATTATTAACTTTGTATAGGTGAGTCAGTTACCCTTTGGTGCACGTCTCTTGGTTCTTGACGTTCTCAAGTCACCACTGGGCTGAACATGGATGTCACGCATTCATGCAAAAGACGGCAACAGCAACGCGCACCATGCAGTATGGCTTGCGTGCGTGGGTTGAAGAGCGCCGAGACTACGGCCGGCTTTCCTCTCCTTCTCCGTCCGGAAATTGGTCGTCTCGGAGCTTCTAGACCTAATCCGCATAATGGTTGGCTAACTGTCAACCATCAACAATTCGCTATCACTGATGAACAACAGCATTCGTCAGGTGCACTCACGGTTCCTTCACAGCCGTCACCAGCTCCACCTCCCCTCCAAAAAGCATCACCTCCTCGTAGATGATACACACTGAATATCCGTAGCCACACCCAAACCTCGCAGATACTGCACCGTACAGCTTCGCCTCCCGAATAACAGCTCTAGGGTACCTCTCACGCCTGGCAGCCCTGCAAAATGGTGAGTCCCATCAATCAGCCATTCAGAGACGTGGCCCATAAAAGCCAACCAAGAAAATCGAAGCATATTAGATCCACAGCCCCGCCCACACGAGAAAAATCAGCATGCCACCTATATAATCTAAAATAAGTAACGGCTCCTCAACAATAACAACAGCCTCGATACACCATCATAGGCACGGTCTGGTGGTCTAGTGGTATGATTCTCGCTTAGGGTCCACCCTGAGTTTAATAACTTGCGAGAGGTCCCGGGTTCAATCCCCGGCCAGACCCTTTGTTTTTGTTTATTGGGCTTATGAGGGGTAAACTCTTATTTTTTTTCTCGAATTGGGACGGAGGACAAGGAGAATACTGCACAGGGTGTAGACATCTTTCCTGGGGGCGGAAAGCGATGCCGCGTTGCATCTGTTGAGCGGGTGCTGTTGTGTGGAAAAGGCTAGCTAATTGGTGATGAATGTTTGTTTATGTATGGCGGCCAGCATGGGTGCAGAGGCAACGGGCTCTCTTGTTTTTGACTCGAAGGCCACCTAGTTCGCAAACGCACAATGAGGGTACAGTGCAACTGAAAACATATGGCCCGCAGAGATGTTTGGCGTGTGTGAACCCGAAAGACCTTGAATTGAACATGGGGAGGCGGAAGAGAACAAATAATGCGAAGGCGATAGAAATGTGTACCATGGGAGACATGTCGCGCAACCGGAAAAGATGTTGGAGACCTGATCCATGTCATGCTTTTCTACATGACGGTACTGTTGTGGGTGTTGTCCTCAACTGAATATGGCGGCTTAGGCTGGAGTTGGGCGTGGGATAAGAGAAGGTGATCAGGTCGCTTATCGTTCGATTGGTAATTTAAATCGATAGAGATATATTTAAGGACGATTGAACTTCCGGTAGTTTCCTCATCTTCATGCCGTTAGGTAACGTCGCGGACCGTTGGCCTGGCGCTGAGACGGCTAATGGGGAATCAAGCTGATTCGTAGCCGTCCACGCAGTTATATGAGCACACAAGCTTGGCGCAGATTCAAAGTTTGCAGTTGATGATACGATGAAACATTTGCGAAGAGACTGAGCGATCGCATGTGTCCAACATGGTCCTGGCTGGCCGGCCGGGCTTGGATGGCGAAGGTGGGTTCCGGTGTGGACCGATGAACACGGTCGGTTTCTTCCCGACCAACCGGAGGGGCACTTACCGGAGCCGGCCTTGGCGAGTCAATGCCTCAATAACCTAGTTAGCGGTACTACCTAATCTTATCATTCCGGAAAACAGCTGATGCGGGAGCCGAACGGGGTCTTGCCAGACAGTTGGCTGAGAAGGTGGTGATGTGGATCGATGAACACCGGTCGGATTCTTTCCGCAGCGCATCTATTTGCGGAACAGCGGATCTTACTAAAACAGCCATACCGCTAATAATTACCGCCTAGTCTTTGCTCCTGCCCAATGCTTGAAGGATCACTTGACATGGAAGGGTCCTTTGCTTGGCTTTGCGAACCTTTGCCGTCAGCAAAACAAAGTTTATCATGGGAGAAGGATGGCAACTTTTGCTGCGCAATTGAGATTAAGCACTATGATAGTGGCATAGGGCTGGCATGAGAGTAATCCAAGTGTACTCAATGTGGTAGTAACACTGAAATTTTCAAAACCAATACAGCTGAGCCTGATATTACTTTGACAAGCGTAATAACGTCCATCGCAATGAACTAATCGGCCTCAGTAAGCGACTCGGCGCGCATGAATTGGTGGCCTAGTGCTGTGCAAGAGATTGTCGGGTCATCGCAGGTTACTCGGGTGCTTCGTGAATCTATCGCGCTAGTGACATCATGTCGAGTAGCCGAATCAATCCAGTAACCGAGCAACATCCGCGCCGCCAGGCACAAAATACACCAATTGAGCCAAAAGTCGCACTACTGACCCAGACACTCTCGATAATCTCGTAGTCCTCTTTGCATCTTCAATTGACATGTTTGGCGGCGCGGCAAGACACGGGCGCGTGCGGGGAGCTCTGCGACAGGTACCGAGCTCGAGACGGCATTCAAGCCAGTACGAGAAGACAGTCGGAAATCTGCGCATCAACCAGGAAAGCAGAGTCATTTTCCAAGGTAAGAGATCCTGAATGTAAAGTTAGATATCAAACTGACTCTTCAGGGTTCACCGGAAGAGCGGTAGGTCGATCGAGTGTAGCCAAATGCACGGGCTAATAGCGCAGGCAACGGCAAATGCACAAGATACGATAGCATACGGCACGCGGATAGTCGGCGGTGTGTCTCCTGGTAAAGGCGGGCAGACACATCTCAACTTGCCCGTTTTCAACACCGTCCGCGAGGTAGGTATTCCCGGTCTCTGCACGAGCCAAAGCGCTAACCGCCGCAGGCGGTGCAACAGGTCCGGCCCCAGGTCACCGCCGTCTTCGTGCCCGCGCAGGGCGCGGCTGCGGCCATTATCGAGTCTATCGAGGCCGAGGTGCCGCTCGTCGTCAGCGTCGCCGAGCACATCCCCGTGCACGACATGCTGCGCGTGCACGAGGTGCTGCAGACGCAGAGCCGCACGCGCCTGGTCGGGCCCAACTGCCCAGGCATCATCGCGCCCGAGCAGTGCCGCGTGGGCATTATGCCTTACAAACAGTACCGCAAGGGCTGCGTTGGCATCGTATCCAAGTCGGGCACGCTCAGCTACGAGGCCGTCGGCGCCACCAGCAACGCGGGCCTGGGACAAAGCATCGTCATGGGCATGGGCGGTGACTTGCTGCCAGGTACGTTCTATTCGCGAATGGGCGACGACGCTTGCGCCTCGGATCAATTTGGGGGCGGGCTGACATTATCAGGCACCACGCTTGTCGACGGGCTGCGGCTGTTTTTCGAAGACGACGAGACAAGAGGCATCATTGTCATTGGGGAGATTGGCGGCGAGGCGGAGCTGCGCGCCGCCGAAGTCATCCAGGAGTACCGCGCGCGCACGGAGAAGCCCAAGCCCATCATTGCCATGGTGGCTGGTAAGACCGCGCCCGAGGGCAGAGTCATGGGCCATGCCGGCGCCGTCTTGATGCCGCGCGATGTTTCGGCTGCGGAAAAGGCAGACGCCCTGAGCAAGGCGGGCGCCATTGTGGTGCCGCATCCTGGCGTAATGGGCGACACGATGAAGGACCTTCTGGGTATGTAGACGGGTAGCAACGGTATTCAATGCATTACTCAGCATCACTAGAATCGTATTACCAATACAGAATTATCATTGTTATAAAAACTGGTAAAACAGCCCAACTCCCTGAGCAATGACAATTGAGCTGTGGACTGCCCCGGACTGCCTAAAGGGGACATTCCGCCACCACGCTCATCACTGCTTGTCTCCTAGTAATAGCGCCCAGCAAAGTCTAAAATAGACAAGGCAAGCGCTTCCTTTGTTCATGGAAAGACGGGCCTTGTTTCCGACAACGCTTGGCAACCAAAGCGGACGCCGCTTCTTTTGACTCATGCCGATCAATTTTCATCCTTACAAATTGCTGAAAAGGTGGTGTGCTTCGCCGTGATATTCGGGCTTGGCTTATATAGAACCCACTGTCCCATTGCTATGCCATTGTCTTGGCGTACGGGACCATACTGAATCAACAGACTGCACCACAAATCGCAACACATGACGACTTCTATCTGTGCGGTCGAGCTGCAACCGCTGCAGATTCCTGCACCGACAAAGCAGGTAGACTACGACCACAAGGCAGGCCGTCCGGAATCCTTTGCCGGCAACGGCCAGAGACTGGTAGACGAGTGCGCAACGCCAGACGATGCTCCGCCAGGTGCCGTCTCGGCGCTGCAACGATGGAACCATCCTCGCGGCAACGTATCTCGTGTTGCTGCGTGTTTCTGGTGCTTTCTGGTCATGGGAGCCAATGACGCTGCTTATGGAGTGAGGATCAATACAGCGAAACCATTACAGACTTGATTACTGACGTGTGCAGCCTCTTCTCCAATCTGTAGGTCTTTCACGATGTCGGCACGAACCACACTAACCCCCCATAGCTCATCAGCTACTACGATCTGACTTATACTGTCGTCTCGCTCGTCTTCCTCTCCCCGGTTGTAGGCTATATTAGTTCGGCGCTGCTCAACAATCACCTGCATCTCAAGATTGGCCAGCGCGGTATCGCCATCTTGGGCGGTTTGAGCCACATTCTCGCGTACATCGTCATTGCGACGCACCCGCCCTTTGTCGCGCTCGTGTTTGCCTTTATGCTGGCGGGCTTCGGCAACGGCATCTACGATGCAGCGTGGAACGCATGGGTGGGAAATCTCGACAAGTCCAGCGAGCTGCTGGGCTTCTTGCACGCCTTTTATGGAATTGGCGGTGTGATAAGCCCTTTCATCTCGACGGCCATGATAACCAAGGGTGGCCTCTCTTGGTATGCGTTCTACTATATAATGGTATGTAATAATTTCAACCGATCTAGGACTGGGCTAATTGATCAGATCGGCATCGCCGGAGTTGAATTAGTCTCTCTAACAGCAGCATTCTGGAAATCCACTGGGCCTGTTTACCAAGCCGCCTATAAAGAGTCTCAACAAACACAGATCAGACATGAGACTGGCCTTGGCGAAGCTCTGTTTAAGAAGCCAGCGGCACGTGTATCTTGGGTCTCTGCGCTCTTCCTGTTGTTGTATGTTGGTGTAGAAGTTGCTCTTGGAGGTTGGATCGTGACTTTTATGAGCAAAGTTCGCAAGCAAGACGACTTTTCCAGTGGAATGTCGGCAGCTGGCTTCTGGCTTGGCATTACGTTTGGCCGTGCGATACTGGGCTTTGTGACCCCCAAGATTGGTGTCAAGCTGGCCATGTCGGTATGTATGCCATACTCGCACCGACTTTAACATGCTGACCTCGCCAGATATACATTGGCTGCGCCGCTGCACTTGAGCTCATTTTCTGGCTTGTGCCCCAATTCATCGTTTCTGCCGTTGCCGTTTCGCTACAGGGCTTCTTCCTTGGCCCCATGTTCCCCGGTGTTGTTTTGGTTGCCAGTAAGCTGCTCCCTAAGCACCTGCATGTAGTGGTTATTGGTTTTGCCGCAGCCTTCGGCGGATGCGGTGCAGCCATTTTGCCATTTGTGACAGGTCTGCTGGTGCAGGGATTCGGCCCGACCGTACTGCAACCGATCATTCTTGCCCTGTTGGTGGTGATGCTCGTTGTTTGGCTGCTTCTGCCGCGAATCGACAAGAAGCGCGACTAAGTCTTGCAATGTATTTGTATACTGTGCATCAACGGGATTAGCAGGCAATTATCATCAAGAAAAGCTTATAATTGATTTATTCGACAGCGCCTCTCGTCTACATGTCCGGCACGGGGTCGACCTTTTTGATGACACGAGCGGGTGTTCCAAGGGCGACGGAAAAGTCGGGAATCGACTTTGTCACGATGCTGCCCGCACCAACCGTGCAACCCTTTCCTATGGTGACACCGGGCATGATTGTCGTGTTGCCACCGATCCAGCAATCATCACCGATGACAACGGGTGTGGCATACTCGACGCCGTCGCGACGGGACTGCACACCAGTCTCGTGGGTGGCGGCGAAAATGGACACAAAAGGTCCAAACTGAACACGATTGCCAATTTGTACAATGGCACAGTCCAAGATGACGAGGCTACACCATCAGCTGTGTTTCCATCAGAGTAAAAGTTCAGCTTACTTGAAGTTGGAGTAGAAATTGTCGCCAATGACAATATTGCAGCCGTAGTCGACGTTGAGAGGAGGCTCAATATAAGCGCCTTTACCAATCTTGCCAAAGATGTCGCCGAGCGCCTTTGTGCGATCCTTTTCAAGCGACTCTACAGTGGCGTCGTCGGGAAAGGTAGTATTGTATCTGAATGTGTTTAGCGACGTCTTTTGCCTGGATGGTGCCGGCGTAACGTACTTGTGCATTAGACGCCTCGCACGGAAGCGACCTTGGACCAGCTCAGGAGCTTGGGCATCATAACTTTTGCAAACCGTTAGTTTGCTTCGTAGTATGGAGAGGGAGGGAGTGCACCAACAGGACACCAGAAATCATCTTTTCATAGTCGTCGCACCAGGGAATGTGCTCGAGCGTCTTGGCCAGCTCAAGGGCGGCTTGGTTTCTTTCCGTGGCAGCCATGGGTCAATGATCCGTTGTCGATTATTCTGGTCATGACCAGAGATGCACAGTTGGAAACGGGGAATGGCCAGTTTAAATAACGGCGGCACACCGTGAGGGTCAAATGAGGAAGTTCCGAAGTCGAACCGTCGGACCGACAACACGGCTTGGCTAGCTTGGTCGGGCGTTGAAGTTTGTGGGGGGTTCAGATTCCCAAGTCTGGGCCTGCCTGAGCAGTTGTTGGATTGGGGTTGCACGATTTTTGTGATTGTCGTGGCCAGAGGCGGCGTAGGCCGGGCTGAGAAAATATAAAGACAGGGCTAATTCGGCGGCGCAGATGCCATTTGTAACCCCCCCGAGTAAGAGCGACTCAGAATGAGGCTACATGTCCTTGCCTTTGCAGTGTCGGCCGCCGCGGCTGCCGCCAACTACTACAACGACGCCATCTGCCGCAGCAGCCTCGACTGTCTCAGAATCTGCAAGCACGGCGACTTCAAAGTCTACCAAGACTCGGCCGGCCAGCCGCAGCTCGAGTGCGCCGAGGGCATCATCGAGTACAGCCGCAAGACGTGCCTGTCGCGCAACGGCAGGGGCGACGAGAACATTAAACTGCTCGGCGACGCGTGCGTTGGGGCTCGCGGCCTGATTTGCGAAAATTACTGCGTGGTGCCGACGACAATGACAATGCTGGAGGGCCGCCGCTTTGAAGACGAGTGCCGCGCTCTGCAGGGCATACCGTCGACTATTGTGGGCGGGCTGACGGAGGATCAGGCCCAGGGGCAGGAATCTTGCTCGTGGTCGATTGAGACGAGATGAAAAAGCTTCTAATAGTAGCAACGGAACGAACGGGTCTGGGTGCTTGTTGATTAGATGATTCGTGGTTGCATATGCTGGGGAATTGGGGTGCCGAGTTGGAGAGTAGCCGAGGCCGGGCTTTGACATAGCCGTCAGGCGCTGAAATGACCTGTTGATAGGTAGAGGATTTGGTGGATAGGTAGTACCTAGAGACGCTAGCAAGATGTAGACGAATACATGTCTATGTACGGTATCGTGCTCTGTATTTAATGATGCTTTAGGAATTGAATTATCGGAGCATGTACGCAAGGTGGTATGCAGCGTAAATTAACACGATGATTATGTATTATAATTTACATGCCCATCCAGGACCTACATCTTGGACGGCACCCACTTTGGCTTCTCTTTACTTGCAAATGCCATCAAACCCAACTTGATATTCTCGCCATTAAGCAGCTGTCGCATATAGCGCTCGTCCATGATTTGCGCTGCCCTCTCGACGCTGGCCGTCTCCCAAACTTCTCGCAGGCCCGCGCGGCTTATGATGATGGCGTCTGGTGACGATTCGGTAATCTGCTCCGCCAGGGCCACGGCCTCGGGCACAACGCTGTCCTGCGAGGCGGCGATGCGGGCGAATCCGTGGTGTCTGACCTCCTCGGCCGTGAGTGTGCGCGCTGCAAGCACAATTTCGGAAGCCAGCTGCATGCCAAAAATGCGCACGACGCGGGGGATGCCACCAGCGCCCGCCCATACGCCTCTCTTCACCTCGGGCAGACCAAATGTTGCCGTGGGTGACGCGACAACCATGTCGCTATTTCCGAAGAACAAAAAATTAGCAGGAAAGTTCTCATGTGAGCGAGCTCACAATTGGGTAAAAGTCTCTCGACTTACCAGTTCAAAGCCAGCTCAAAGCCGCCCCCTAGAGCTAATCCATTGACGGCCGCAATCACCGGCTTCTTGCCGAGGCGTCTGCTGAGACCGCCGAAACCTGTCGGCGGCAGAGTAGCCACGTTGGACTGTTCCCCCGAGAGTTGCCTCTCCATCAACATCTTCAGATCCTGGCCTGCGCAGAATGCCTTTTTCCCCTTGCCCGTAATCACAGCCACTCGCAGCGAGGGCTCGTCATCAAACCATTGAAACAGCCTCTCGCCCTCATAGTGGCCATCGGTATGGATGGCATTCATTGACTTTTCGCGATTAATGGTGACGAGGAGCACATATGGCGCCGGGTAACTGAGCTCGTAAACGGTGACCTCTGGAGGTTGAGTCTCTAGCTTGTCCGCCATGGTGTTGGTTTTCTATGTTTTCCGGATATAGGACGGATTTTCTGTGTTTTCGAGATATGGGATGAATTTCTTCGTAGATTTGTAGAAGAAAACGTTCAAATAACCAGAATGAAAAGATGTGTTTATGGATATGCTGGGGTTGTCTGGGGAAAACTAGCCTTTCCCGTGTGGGAACCTCGGGCCAGAAAAGTAGTTAACAATCTAAACTAGCTCCCCGCAGCACATAGCCGATTATGATCAACTGTGCATTGGCAGTTTTTTCTTGTCAAGAATAAAACTTCTCTTTTGTAAAGCATCAACATAACCACAGTGTTGATAGCAAGCAAAATAAACACCCAATTAGAGAATTATTCCATTTGCCAAAGAAAGCCGTCTGCAATTGACTGCAGGCTAGCCGCGCATCAGCAAACATGTCGCCAAGTCGAGCCACTCCCATTATCATTGGTGTTGGCGATGTTAGAAACAAATCTAGCAAGCCAGAGGACGCCATCGAGCCCTCAAAAATGATGGTTGGCGCCATCCAAAACGCCATCAAAGACACAGGTCTCGATGCCGGTACACAGAAACAGCTCCTCGGCGATGCAGATAGCTTGCGCATCATTCCCACGTGGACGTGGCCTTACAATGACTTGCTGAGCACTGTAGCCAATGATCTGGGAATCAGGCCGGCAACGAAAGAGATGCCGACGCACGGCGGCAACCAACCTGCATTGCAATGCGACGAAGCAGCCAGAGCCATCGCCAACGGCCAGAGCAAGGTGGCCATTCTGACTGGCGGCGAGGCCATGGCTTCACGTACGTAGCGCATCCCTTTTATCGGGGTAATATTGACAGAGTCAGTTGCGGGTTGCCAGAAAGCAGGCCAAATGCCACCGCCGGGCTGGGTCGAGCCTGATCCGGACGGCAAGTCATTGTCGATGGATTTATCCATTTTGGGAGATGGTAATTCCACCTTTGCCCGATAATGAACATTCACTGACTAGATAGGTGCTGGTGCACGTCACTCCGTCGGTCTTCCCATCCATGTCTACCCTTTGTATGAGATTGCGCGCCGCGCACATCTTCACCACACTGCACAGCAGAATAACCAGGAATCGGCCACCATGTACGCTTCATTCGACGAGATTGGCTCCAAGAACAAATACTCGTGGAATTATGGCGAGAAGCCGAAATCAGCTGAATTCATCGGCTCCATCTCGAAGCGAAACCGCATCATCTGCGACCCTTGTAAGTTCTTTGGCCAGAAGGAGCAATGTATGATGAGCTAACAGAATGTACCAGACCCCCTACTGATGAATGCCTTTAACGGTGTCAATCTGTCGGCTGCCTGCATCTTGACGTCGACGGAGCATGCCGAGAAACTCGGTATTCCTAAAGACAAGTGGGTGTATATTCTTGGCGGAGCCGGTACTCACGAAAAGGACAACTGTGAGTGATTCTATCGTAATCTCAAGAGTCGAACTAATAAAGTAGTCTGGGAACGACCTGGGTTCGCTAGCAGTCCAGCGATTACAAACTCGCTCGATTCTGCACTGCAAGTCTGTGGCCTGAAAAAAGAGCAGATTGACGTTTTCGATTTTTACTCGTAAGTCAACCTGAGACAATGCCAAGTGCTACGCTGAGACATCTCAGATGCTTCCCGATTGTCCCCAAGCTTGCATGCGATCATTTCGGACTCTCGCCCACCACTCCGGAAAAGCCGATTTCACTGTTGGGCGGACTAACATCATTCGGAGGCGCCGGAAACAACTACTCCATGCACGCAAGTACAGTCTCACTTTTGAGAAAGCAAACATACTGACAGCCTCAGGCGCTCACGGCCATGACGCGAGAGCTGCGCAGCCGCAAATACAACAACGGCCTGATTCTTGCCAACGGCGGTATGCTCACGCATCAGTACGTTGTCTGCCTCTCAGCACAACCTCGCAAGGACGGAAAGGACTACCCTTTGGAGAACCCGCTGCCTCTTGTCGTGCAGGACCCGGCGCCACCATTTGCCGAAGACGCCACCGGCCCCGCCACCATTGAAGTCAGTTGCCGATGCAGGTTCTGGGCCTGATCACCTCATGCTGACACAAGCCCACAGACTTATACAATCGAGTATGATCGCTCTGGAGTGCCCAATCTCGGCCTCATTGTCGGGAAGCTCAAGACTGGCGAGCGTTTTCTCGCGAATCACGGCGACGATGCGACGCTGCAAAGACTGGCCCAACGTTCCGTGGAGCACATTGGTGAGGCGGGCGTTGTACGAAAGGAAGACGACAGGAATCTCTTTTACTTCGATGCCAAACCGAACCTGTAAAATACAAAATGCAATTGCTAGAGACAATTGTAGAGTTTTAAAGCTCGGAGCAGGCATCAATGATAAATTGCACGTGACGTATTTCGTGACGTATTTCAATGCGACGGTGAGATCCTTCTAGTGTGCGTCAGCTCCAGCCGCGGTTGATGAACCTGTTAGCGTGCGTGCTCTTGTGACATTCAACGTCTCATTCCGCGACGAGATATCAATCAGCCTTTAGATACCATCCTTTGAAAATGGCTTGCGCAGACTGTTTCCGCGGCAATATCCACGAGGGCCAGCCCAAGGGCGAGGTTGGCAATGTCCACGGCCTTGACACATATATTTCGCGCCCGCCCAAGGGCACCCAGTCGCGCGGCATCATCGTCATCATCCCCGATGCCTTTGGATGGAAATTTGGCAATAATCGCCTGCTGGCGGATAACTATGCTGAAAAGGGCGACTTTACCGTCTACCTCCCCGATTTTATGAATGGTAGGCTACAATCAATGGCTTGCCAGTACACCCAAGTGCTGATTCTCGCCAAGGCCATGCCGCTCCCTTGAGAATGTTTGATCATGGCCGCGCATTTTCGACTTCATCCAACATCCTCACCAAAATGTCGGTGAGATTGTGTGTTGAAAGTACCTACTTTGAAGCATACTGAACTTTCTTTTGGGCAGCTACCACGTCTTCTGGGCCGTGCTGGACATCATCCCGTTCTTCTACTACTGCAACCCCGGCAAGACCTTTCCCGTCGTCAAGGGCTTCTTTGAGCAACTGCGCAAGGACGAGGGTGCCACGCAGCCAATCGGCGCTGCTGGCTTCTGCTGGGGCGGCAAGCACGTCGTTTTGCTGAGCCAGGGCCACGAGATTGACGGCAAGCCGCTCCTCGACGCAGGCTTCACGGCCCATCCCAGCATACTGAGTATTCCCTCCGACATTCAAAAGATTCAGCGCCCCGTCTCTTTTGCTTTGGCGGCCAAGGATGACCAAATCTCACCGGCCAAGGCTGAGAAAGTCAAGGCCATTGTGGAAGCTCTCTCGAGCCCCGCGACGGGCGAAGCATATGTGATTCCGGGGACTGGCCACGGCTTTGCTGTGCGTGCCGACTTGACCAAAGATGATGTGGCTGCGCAGGCGGCCAGGGCCGAGGACCAGAGTGTCGACTGGTTCAAGAAGCACTTTTAACAGGACGCTATGAAGAAAGAATATGATTGTATGTAATGCTTTGCACTGTGTTCTAGTCTAGGGACCACTAGTATGAATGGTCTACAGTGTATTCTATATGAACCACCAAGATGAATGCTCATGTTTTGGCGAGCTCAACGGCCTTTTGTGCCGCCTTTCCGAAATCAGCCTCCACGTAAAGCCCTAGATCCGCATCCGCGAGCTTTGACCAGTCAGCACTTTGCAAATGCGTCGCAGTAGTAATACTTACAAGTTGCAATCCCGCTTCCGAGTTTGTGCCCTGAAGACGAACCACCATTGGGACGTGGATATTCATCTCGCTGGCTGCGCCAATGATGGACTCGGCAATCATGTCACATCGTGTGATGCCTGCAACGGGTTAGACCACGGATGGTATTTTCTTGCCGTGAGAAGTAACGTACCGCCGTAAATGTTGACGAGGATGGCCTTGACGCGCTCATCTCTGAGGATAATGCTAAATGCCTGCATCATCGTCTGCGTCGTCGCCTGGCCGCCGGCATCGAGAAAGTTTGCGCTCTTACCGCCTGCCAGGCCAATGGCATCATTCGTCGCCATGGCAAGCCCTGCGCCGTTGACGACGTTGCCGATGTTGCCGTCCATGCGCACGTACACGAGGCCGTACCGTTCCGCCTCGACCTCGTCGCGCACCTCTTGCTCCTTGTCGCGCAAGGCAAAGAGGTCGGCCTGTCTCTTGTGCGCATCATCATCAAAGATAAACCTCGAATCCAGGCAAACAAAGGCATGGTTGGAACGGGCCAGTGAGCAGACTTCGAGCAGCATGCCTTCCTTTTCGACAAAGATCTTGTGCAGGGCTCTGAGTGTCTTGCCGAGGCTGGCAATCTCAGCGACGTGGGATACACCAATGTCCGAAGCGATGCGCTGGACGAGAGACTCGGGCACACCCTCGGTCAGTGTAAAGTTGTACGAGCGGATGCTAGCTGGGTGCTGCTCGGAGATGGAGCGAATGTCCTGGCCGCCGTGCTTGGAAAAGACAACGGCGGGCTGGTAGTTTTCGCGGTCAACAGTCATGGCCAAGTACCAGACTTCATCGTGTGATGCTGGCTGTGAAATGTACAGCTCCTTGGCGACAATGGCGCCGTCGGATGGCCGTAGAAGCTCAGCGGCGAGCTTGACTGCCTGCTCGGGGCTGCGAGCCACCAGACCGGCGGCTTCCTGCTCTGCCAAAGATGTGTTTCGCTTCAGAAGCTGCGCACTTAGCCGGCTATTATTTCCTAGAAGCATCCGTTAAATCGTTGACTCGGAGCATTGGACATGGTCCAACGTACCGAGCTCTTCCACCGCTGCTCGAGCTTCCTCGGCGCTGCGCGCAACGAGGCCCCTAGGCACGGCAGCACCGGCCTAGTTTTGTAAGCTGCAAGTAAAGGACCAAAAAAACAAAAACAAAATAAAATAAAGGCAGCAATCTCACCTCTTTCAATAGTTCTTGTGATTGATATTGGTGAAGTGTGAGCCTCCGCACGTGCTGTCTAATGACAAGCTACTCATATCAGCCTACACTCAGACTTGGCTGTTGTTGGTACGAGGCCTACCTGAGAGCTCGACCTCCAAAGACGCAGAGATGATCTTTGCAAAGCCATTGAGTCTGATGAATTAAAAATACACCGGAGTTCTCTTGGAGATGTTTCTTACGTCGAAGTTGATGTTTCGAGACCTCAATGCAATTTGTGTTTAGTTGCCGGCCACTAGCCGGCTTTATGATGGCTTCTCGCGGGGTATAACGTCGTCATGGGAATGCAGTTAGCGCCCGGTTATATGACATTGCGAGCTTGGTCCAGTACATAGTTTGAGCCAGCTGCGAACACGTCGTTGCGAAAACCTCAATAATTAAATTTTGCCTTTACTGCAAATCACAAGAAAATGAAAAGTTCACATTTTCGGGCGAGCGTACAATGGGCGCGGAAGTTTGAGACCTCGGCTCGTCACCAGCAAAGCACGGCGCAAGACGCCGCAGCGCGCCTCCTCGACACCTTTGCGGGCAAGACTGTCAGCCGCCGGCAGCTCATTGACGGCAACCAGCTGCAGAAGCTATCGCTGACTCTAGGCCGAACATGCATCGGGACTCACAACGTCACAGAGCGCCCGCCACCTGTCGGTACGCCGGTGCCACCGGGACACCACCTGGTGTACTTTACGCCGTCTGGCGTAGAGGATGAACTGGGGCCCGACGGCTCCGACAAAACTTACAACGCGGCGGCACCGTTTTCGAGGCGAATGTGGGCGGGCGGCACGATGCAGTGGTCGGCCGAGAGCGCGCCCATCCGCGTGGGCGACGAGGTGGAGGAGCGCACCACGCTGCTGAGCGCCACGGCCAAGAAGAGCCGCTCGGCTGGTGAAATGGTCCTTGTCGAGGTGGTCAAGGAACTGCAGGGCCCTCGCGGCGTGGCGCTTGTGGACAGGCGATCCTGGGTTTTCCGGCCGGAAGTCGACCCGAGCAGTGCAGCAGCAGCAGCAGCAGCACCGAAGCCACGGAGGCAGACGAAGCAGGGACCTACGGTAATTAAAGACGTAAAGAGTGCTTCAAGTTGTAAGTGCAGGTGACCAAGCCAAAAAAAAAAGACTATACGTGCAATTCTGACAGACGGCCAGTCCCTGCACGAAACTTTTGCTGGTCGCCCGTAGGGTTATTTCGCTTCTCGGCCTTGACGTTCAACGGCCACAAGATTCATTACAACGAGGGCTGGACGACCGCCGTCGAAGGCCATCCCGGGGTTGTCGTGCATGGGCCGTTGAATCTCATCAATATACTTGATTATTGGAGAGATGTACATGGAAATGGCCAGGCACCAAAGGAGATTGTATACCGCGCCATGTCGCCATTATACGCCGGTGACCAATATCAAGTGCACACGGCTAATGTAGAGGCTGAAGCAGAGGGTAACAAGTATCAGATATTGGCAGACAAGGATGGGGTGGTGTGCATGAAAGCTGTTGTGCTATAAGTCGGCGCCATGCTATCAATGTACATGTATATCAAGTGCATGCAATCGCTATCAATGTAAATATAGACAAGGTGCATGCAATCAGTCGCTAGTATCATCATTCATATATTCATTCGAGTCCTCTTCATCCATATTAATCGGCTTTGGTCAGAGGCGCGAGTCGCTGCATGATGCTGCTAGCGTACTCGCTCAAAGGCGCATCATAGTCGACCGTGTAAATGGAGATGGAGATTCCACCGTTCTCGACCACGTACGTCTCACCTGGCAGAGAGCAGTCGCCATGGACGCACGCATTCACACCCGCGGCGTAGGGTTTCAGATTGGCCCATGTAAAGATGCCCCTTTTGGGGTCCCACACGGCTTCGTTGACCTGCGCGTTGCCCGTCATGCGTGTGCGCACAATCTCCGGCTCGGTGCCGTTGGCTTTGAGCTCCGGTATGTTGACGCTGAGGCCGTATCCGAGAGGTAGTAAAGGGCCGCCCTTGGGGCTGCTCCTGATGACCTGGTCGACGACCTTGACGGCCACTTTGGCGACGAGCGTGGCTGGGTCGCTGCCGTTCTTCACGTCAAAGTAGGGCACCTCCCGGTTGCTACCGGAGAGCGCAATGGCAGGGATGCTGCGGTGAGTGGCGGCATAGCTGGTAGATTTGTCAGTAATTGGCGGGGTTTTCAGCATCTTTGGATCCAACAAGAACGTACGCGGCACCGGCAGTGCCCGAAAGAGTCCAGACAAAGGGTCCTAGGTTGGTTCCAAAGTTGGGCCCAGTTAGAACGAGGTCGGGAACCTTGAAATCGGCAAAGCGAGGCAGCACATAGTCGAGGGCGACAAATGTGCAAGCCGCAGGAGTGCCATTGTAGTACCAAATGTGGCTGTCGTGGGGATCACTGCCAATCTACAATTGTCAACTTTTGCGCATAGCGTCTTAAGGATGATTCTTACAGATGGCGCGCCCTTGGGAATCAAGTCGTACTGTGACGCGGCTGTAAGGTTGCCTTCTCTGCTAAAGTCGCTTTTGCCGCCCATGCCGCTCTGCATAGTGGCTGGTGCAACGATCCAAGCTAAGAACGTTAAATTTGTCTATGAAACCATCGAAAACAAGCGTTGGAGAAGCGCACCATTGTGGCCAGCCTCGTTTAGTAGGCGATATACTTCTCGCAGGTTACCCGAAGCAAAGCCGTCGTCATTGTTTAGCAGGATGTTGAGAGCCTGGGCAGAGCCGGCGAGGACTAGCGGTAAAAGACTAGAGACGAGCATGTTTGGGGGGGGGGGGGGGGGGGGGGGAGGAGGACCTGGAATCTTTCAACACAATGGGATGGGGAAGGGGAACGAGGTCAATTGAGAGCTGGCAGACGGGTCCTGCAGGCTATTTGTACGGAAACCTTGGCAAGCAAAGAAACCTGCATACATGCCTGGAGAGCAAAAGTTCCCATGAAGATAACTGCTCGCCTGCCGGACCAGGCATGGTCCGTAGTCGCCAGAAAGAGCAGGGCTGAGATGACTTGTCTGGGGTGAGATGGTGGTGGATTAGCGTGTGTAGGCGGCGGAGGTGGCCGAGGCTGCTGATAAGAGGGCGTGCTGCACCAAGATTCCAGAATGACATTGGATCTGGCATCGCCAGCGCGATCCCCAAATCATTACATTTTCGTTATGTTCAATTTTGATTGTTGACGCAGGTTTTGCCCAATGGTAGGGTCCCAGGGTCCCACAGAGCGACCTGTACTTTACCACCATGTTTTCCAATTAATATACTTCACTTTGACCGTAAAAAAGTTGTGTATCTTTTGTCGGTTCAAGTGCTCAGTCATTGCATGTCAATTGGCGTGAATTCTGCTTTGATTGTTAAATACTTGATGGATTAAATCTATCTTGGCTAAATCACTCGGTTCTATCAGCCTGGGGCGAAGTTAAGGACTAGGTAGACAGTGCGTCTGATTGGGCTACTAACACTGTGTGAGGCAAACTGTACACTGTACCCCCCTTACACCTTCTCTTCCCATCGGCACAATGGGATACCAAATTTTACCAACACAAAGCCTGTTACTTGCTGGCTATGGATTTTGATCATTTGGCTAAAACTAGGGCGATATGAATTGAAGTTCAAGGTCTTTCTCCAGGTTCTGAAAGAACGCGAAATCGAAAAGATCCGATGCGGTTCCTCGCAAGAATTCGGGCGCATCTCGACGATCATGGAAACATGGCTTAGTTCTGGGCTTTTTTGGGTTTGTCTCGCATCACGACACAGTGCACTATTTGATGAGATCTATTGGAGATTTCTCGACCCCAAATTCTTTGGCACTTTTGAGAGTATGGAACAGCGAATTAGCCTTTTGCACCCCGATGAACAAGCCGAGATGGAACAGTTGGTGCAGGAAAAATCACGACAAGCAGAGGAAGCAAAGCTGGATGAGCACTACACTGTTGAATAGCTGGTGGAATTGTGATTTGGTCCTGTATGCCGCATCAAGTTTATTGCTTCTGGGAAGCCCGCAACGAGCGCTGAGACTCTGAGCACACTGTCCACTAAGCCTCGCACACGCCTTTTTCAACCATCCAGATCCCGCATCGGGGAGTGTGGACGTTTCTTTGCCGGCTTTATCAACGACGACGGCAGCCCTCCCCGTGTCCGCTTCCAAGCCGCAGACGGCCATGCATGCTGTGCTACTTGATGTGAACGCAACCGTAGACGGTGGTCTGCTGGTCACCACCTTGGCCGCACCATTTCGAGATGGCGCTCATGTGAATGTTCAAATCGGGTTCTTTTTCCTGCTTATCTACGTATTCGTATTTCAGCTCTTACAGGCGGCCGCGCAGATTTTCGAGCTGCTGCCAGCGGCATTAGCGCACGGCGCCGTGCAGCGTAGCGCGATACAGGTTGCCAGAATTGTCCCCTACAACACGCGATTAAATGCTTGTCGCACTAATTGATTGGGCGGTACGACCTGGTGTAGAGACTCGTCTTGATACACAAGAAGTGCTGGGGCGCGATTCGAATTTCACCATAAAACCTCGGTGCTAGAATCGTTGATCACGAGCGATCTCGGATCCGTGAAGCCTTGTTACTGGCTCAAGTCTCCACTGTCAACCGTCATAGTTGACCCGAAGAGGCATCTCGCAGGGCCTTGTTGACTAATTGACCTTTCCGTATAGGATGAAGATGAGAAGTTCTTCTGGAGCATCCAACAACTTCATTCTTGCACCAACCAAACTCGTTCAACTGCATCGTGCGCGTTGCGCATCATGCCGCAATCTGATTTCCATGAGCACGAGCATCGGCGCTCAATCGAGACATTGCAAATACTAGATGGAAATGCCGCCACCAGCGGCACAAGTCTCCCGCCAACGGACCACGGCCGCGATGCGTACTTGGCTCTCATCTGCTGCACCGTCGCGCAGGCGCCAATCTGGGGCAAGCCAACCCTTTTGCTGAAACTCTTTCCCTTTTCTGCGTGGATCCTCTCGCCGTTTTCCTGACCAGCAGCATTTAGGCTATTCCGTGGCGTTTGGCATCTTCCAAGAGTACTACACCAGCGACGCGAGCCCCATCAAGGCGCCGCCTGGCTCAATCGCCACCGTCGGGGCCCTGCAGATGGGCGTCATGTATCTCATGATGCCGCTTGCGTTCATGGTGCTGAGCTGGTTCCCGCGGCTGCGTCCCTGGTGCGGTCCTCTCGGACTGGCCATTACTGTCGCGAGCATCTGCGCGTCGGCATACGTGACGACCGTCGGCGGCCTCATTGCCACCCAGGGCGCGCTGTACTCGATGGGATGCGGGCTGCTGTTCAGCCCCATCTCCAAGTACATGGACGAGTGGTTCTCTGCCAAAAAGGGGCTCGCCTACGGCATAATGTGGGCGGGCAAGTCCATTGTCGGCATGGTGATGCCGTTTGTCTTTAGCGGGCTGCTCAATCGGTTCGGTCTCCGGGCCACGCTGCTGTCGTGGGCCGCCGCGTCGGCCATCATGACGCTGCCGACGCTCCTCTTCCTCAAGCCCCGCGTGCCGCTGCACCTGCAAGCCCGGAACCGCCGCGTGTCGCTCGGCTTCCTCCGTCAAACGTCCTTTTGGATGATGCAGGTCGGCATCATCATCCAGGCGCTTGGCTATGTCATGCCCAGCACGTACATGGCCAGCTATGCGACCGACGTCGGCTACTCGTCCATCACCAAGCCGATCCTCATTGCCATGTTCTCGCTGTCTAGTACCTTTGGCGCGCTCTTTCTTGGCATGCTAAGCGACCGTCTCAATGCGACCAAGGTGATTCTCATCTCTGCCATTGGCAGCGCTGCGCCCGTGTTTCTGCTCTGGGGCCTAAGTCGGCACTTGGCCAACGTCATCATGTTTGCGCTCGTGTACGGATTCTTTGCCGGCGGCTTCAGCTCGACCTGGACAAGCATGATGCGTGAGATTCAGCGGGACGATCTGGCAGCTGATCCGTCGTTGCTGTTTGGGCTGCTCATGGGTGGGCGCGGCGTTGGCTTTGTTGCGGGAGGACCACTGAGTGGTGCTCTCATTGCCGTGCCAGGACTCTTGACAGACGAAGCTATTGGATACGCCACGAGATATGGTCCGATGATTCTATGCACGGGGCTTACTGCGATTTTGTCGGCATGGGCACCGTTCTGGAACATGTCCAAGACCTTCAAATCGAGCATTAGGGCGGCTTCTAGAGTCAGGACAGCATAAAGACACCGACCGGCATACTCGACACCAATACGAAGACGCAATAGATTTACAAACACTCGGTAGATTGCAAGAATCACTCAACCACCAAAAGTCACTCCAAGATCTGAAATCTCCCAACAGACGGCTTGCTGTAACAAAAGAAAATATGTCCACATCCTCTTTCTTTTGATGCTAAGTAGAGCGCTAGTGTAGGCCATGCCGTTAGCGCTGGAAAATCCCATTGCTAGTTGGCAACTAGTTGGACGTCCACGGAAGCGATGACAGCCGAATGGGAGGCACGGAGGGTACAGACGAGATGAGAGATCCGCCCAAGTACTACTGTCTCTTGATACAGACTCTTCACTTGCGTCGAAATCTGGGAGACCGCTCGATGACATCGATTGACAGGGCCGAAGCCGACAATTGGTGCATGAGAAGCCGTAAACTATCACGTCGAGGATGCTTTAGGTTTAGGAGAACCTTGGGTGCTAGAAACCACATGGGTTAGTCTCGTTCTAACCGTTTTGAAGTTGCCGCAGTAACTTGATTTCTACACAAGGCGGCCCGAAATTCTACGGGAAATACGGTTCTGGGAGTTTTTGGGACGAACCGCACAAGAGGTTCGAGCCACGTACTGGAGACTGCGGAACCGACTACTAGATATTGGCCCCATAATGTAAGGTATTGTAGAGCTAAAGGCGACATGCGATGGGTAGCCGACCCTGATTGTATGTCAGTAGTGCTGTGGCGATCCGTTGGGCCTTGTCAATCCCACGCACACGGCCGAGATCTGCCACCTTGCGCTTTGACCTTTTTTACCTTTGTCGTGGTTCAAGAATCAGAACATGTCTAAAATCCTTCGACCGCGAAAATCTCTCTTGACGGCTCCGATCGACACGCCATGCAGCGGCAAGACATGGGAGGAGTTCCCCCACCTCGTAGGAAAAGCAAGTTCGTCGTATAGTTCACACAGGTGTTAGTACCGAGGCGAAAACGCTGTCTCTTTTATTCTTTCTTTTTTTGTACCAATGTACCAACAGAAAAGAAAGAGGAGAGAAAGACCTGCATCAGCTTTTCTTTTGGAATTAGAAAAGGAAGTCTTGGCGTGTTCTGCCCCTACTACACGACAGTTATATCTGGTTTCCAACGACTCCTTCACCGTCATACATTAGTTCAACTTGGCACAAGCTCAGTCATTTGCAACGGCAACAAATTTCCAATCACGAGGAACTTGAACCTTTTTCATTACTGCTCTGGTATCTGCAACATGGGTTCTGAACTGGGTGTCACGCCCGACAGCAAGCCTAGACCCAATGTCGACGCCGTCGGCATCTGGTGGGCTTGCTGGGCTGGCATCTGGACAGCCATTGTCGTGTATGGCATGGCATTCCTCATCAGAAAACGCCATCTGCCCATGATACGCATGCGTGGCCTGGGCCTTTCCCTGACGGCCATTACCTTGCTGCATCTATACTGGATCAGCGGACAACTCGGATACATTATCGGTGCTATGGCGCCTCCCGACGCCGAGTACTGGATCATGGGCACGTACTTTCCTTTTGGCATCGCCTTGTTCCACGCATCAAACACGCGCTTCCTGCACGTTGCCAAGAGACAGGAGAAGTTTGCGACCAACGATAACAGAAGCAGCAGCAGCGGCGGCGGCGGTATGAAGCAAAAGGCAGGCCCTGGGCTCATCAACAAGTTGAGGCGGCTCGACTACACGTCAAAGATGCTTATTCTCGTGAGTATCGGAATGCTCTTTCAGCTTTTTCTCACCATCTTCATGTATTTGATTTCTCGAAAATTCCACCCTTCTTTCGGTATTCCCGGCACAGAAGTCGGCGGCACGGAAATGGAGCGCAAGGCGGCCATGGGCCGCGGATGGGAATGGTGGCCGACGTGCTTCTGGCAGCTCACCTGGGCCTGGGTCATTGCTCCCATCATCCTATGGAAGTCTCGCCATATCAAAGATACACACGGCTGGCGACTCCAAACGATTGGCTGCACAATTGCAAAGTAAGTATTACCTGGGGATTTTGATGGCGAGTCACCACTAATAACATGTGGCAGCTTGCCCGCCACGCCAATGTGGATTATTGCCATGTACGTTCCTGCAATGGAGGCCGTGAACAAGTACTTTGTTCCGCCTCAATGGATCTGCTTGGCCATAATCTTCATGGAGATTTTCACCATTTTTGTGCCTTGTTGGGAGATTTTGCGTTGCCAGCGCCTGCAAAAGGAGACACTCAACCACATTGCGCAATGGGAGTCCAAGAATCGCGGCAAAGCTGTCAAGGGCGTCAGATCGCTCGCGTCTTCCGGAGACAGTACCATTGTCGAATCCATTCTCACCGGGCGCAAGTCTGCTGCTGGATCGTACAGCTCCAGCTCCGACGAGAGTATCCTGACAATGAGCGCTCTGGAGTATGTCCTGGAGCGCAATCCCATTCCTCTGCAGCAGTATTCTGCGCTGCGCGAATTCTCGGGCGAGAACATTGCTTTTCTCACCAGTGTTTCCGAGTGGAAGTCTTCGTTTCCCAGCTCCATCCGCACCTCGCAGTACCCCAGCAACGACACCAACATGCGCGAGCTTGTCCGCGAACGTTTTAATCGAGCTCTGCGCATCTACGCGCAGTTTGTTAGCCGCCAAGATGCAGAATTCCCAATCAACATCTCGTCCATGCAGCAAAAGAAGCTGGCAGCCGTTTTTGAGGCCCCGACCCGGCTTCTGTACGGAGAGAAGCGTACCCTTGACTCTGCCACACCGTTTGGTGTTGACTGGGAGAAAGCCACACAGCCAGAGACGGCGCTGGAGTCATTGTCTTTGGAGACTGTGTGCGTCGAGGACCGTGTGCAGTATTGGGGCGAGGTTCCTGACGCATTCAATGAGACAATCTTTGATGATGCGGAGCAAAGCATCAAGTATCTCGTCCTGACAAACACATGGCCAAAGTTTGTTCGACACCGTCAGGCTTCTACAATCTCCGAGGATGATGTGGGAACTCGCCATGATACCGCACGGCTGGACCGAGAAAACCGAGGTAGATAGTGTTGGTGGCGTTTGGCTTGGGTAGACCAAGTGGGCGACTCGTGCTAAAAAGGACGTCATTTGAATATAGCAAAACAACCAGCCTTTTACAATGAGTGATGGAGAAAAAGTATTATGTGACTACTCGGTATCGAATCTTTAATAATCGACCAACTCTAGCCCATTGCGTGAACAAGTTTGTGTCGCCACCTTACATAGTTGTACTAGTGGCGTGGGCCAACAATGCGAAGGGCGTGGCCCGTCAAAACCTCGTGGACATGAGTCAAAGCTTGACCGATATGGAGACGGGCCGTGCTGAGATAAAGAAAGTAGAATCTTCCTATATAAGATGATTTATCTCTCCAAAGATGTCACGTTGGCGCATGCTGTCGCAACGAAACACTCATAATTTCTAATAGAATCCAACAACTTCAAAAAAAAAAAAAAAAAAAAAAAAAAGGAGCGCAATCTAGGACGACCTCGCATCGGCAAACTAGCTCCTTTGAACCCTCCTTATAGAAAAAAACCCCCAAACCAAAACCCGCCGAAATGACGATCCCGTCACTCTCCCTCCGCAAGGTCACGCCAAAAACCCTCCCCGCCATCCACGCCCTCGTCGAAGGCTCCTTTCGCGGCCGCCACGCGGAAAAGGGCTGGTGCAGCGAGGCCGAATACTTTACCAGTGCGCGCATCACGCCCGAGGACATGCTCGCCAAGCTCAACAGCCCCGGCACAACGCTCCTCGCCGGCTACGACAACTCGACCGGCGCCCTCGTCACCTGCTGCGAGATTGCGCAAAAGCAGGACATCGACAACGACGGCAAGACAACGACGAGGACGTGCTATTTTGGTCTCTTTGCGGTGGACCCGGAGAAGCAAGGGGGCGGCATCGGCAGCTTTGTGCTCGGCGAGGCCGAAAAGTACGCCCGTGATGAGCTGGGCTGCACGAGGATGGAAATGCAAGTCATTGACAGGCGCGACACCTTGATTGCGTACTATGTTCGACGGGGGTATGTGCAGACAAAGGAGACGAGGCCGTTTCCGTATGAGCTGTTTGGCGAGGGCACCGTTCTTCGGGACGATTTGCGATTTACGGTACTGGTCAAGGAGTTGGCGGCATAACTAGAAACTGCATTTGCATCATGATTAGCTAGACTGTTAGGTGTTCAAGATATCATTTTTTTTTTAAAAAAGGGTTGCAAATACGAGGAAGAATCCAGATGCATAATGCTAGATGGTGATTTCGCGAAAAAAAAAATAAGCTGAACATGACATATGAATAATGGAAAAAGGCCAGACTTTGCGATTCAACATGACACCAAGTCAAAGGAAAACCGATGGCGACTTTGGCCGCAAGGAATGTGCTATGCATCGCAACTGTTTATATGCTCGCTTATTCCACTCAGCACTCAATTGCTGACCGCTACCCAGAGTGAGGTATTGCGGGCGGCTTAGACATCTTTGACTGCTGCCACTGGGTGAGGTCTCGGCAAGTCGGGCTGAACATGGCCCAAGTATCCAAATTGGTGATTCATCCTTATTCAACTGTTCTCCATGTTTCGTGTTCAGCACGTGGTTTTTCAAAGAATGCTGTAGTCTGTGTCCACCCGGCTGGTGCAGTTATGAGCCTGCTAGTGTAATTACTTGCTGGTGCGTACGAACTCTATAGACAGGTGTTTCTTATGTTGTTGCTCTTGATGAGGAGGGTGTTAGCTAGCGATAGCGAGTAGCGATTAGGTTGACATTGTGTGTGTGGTTTGGTGCCGAATGGCTCGACGGGCTGGTGCTGAATGACTCGATAGCCGAATTTTTCTTAATGTCTTTGATGGAGATCGCGATCTTTTTGATGCAATTGCTACCAATTGTGATGAAGAGTGTGTGATCTACAGAATACATCATCACTTATCCCTGGCACCTAGGTAGGCACACCGCTAAAAGCCCCCTAAAGAGCCCTAAATCCAGCGAACAAAGCACCCAACTGCGCCAACGCGGCGCCCCGCTAACACGATCTTGTTCACTTTATACTCAGTACGTATTCATTTTGTCTGGAGCCTTAGGCACTGTAGCCTCTGATTGGCCAAGTTGGCCTCACTTTCCCTCAAACCCTTTATTTGTACGCCACGCAGCCTCTGCGTGGCCTAGAAGAACAAACAATCAACAACACGAATCAAGACCAATAACCTCACGATAATTATCGTTGATAACCAATATTTTTATTTTCATCGATAAAGCTTGCTTGATTCATCACCGTAATCGCATCAGATTCTTCATCTCTGTTACCTTTCTAGGCTAAGATTCTCTGAAGCCAGTCGATCAAAGTTCTACGCGTCGTCACCTCAGCACGTGCCGACTCGTAACACGATGGCCCGTGCGATTGTGATAGACAGTGACGATAGTCACGACGAATCTGAGGACTCCGAAGCTCGCAATAATAATGTCTTCTTCGACGAGGAGGCACTGGAGTCCGCGGAATCTACAGAGGATGGATCTGGTTCTGATGAGGAGGAATCTGATGAGGCGGTCGACCCCTTTCCATTTACTCGTCTACCGCCAGAGCTTCGTTTACACGTTTGGGCCCTGTTTTGCCCAGAACTTCTAGGCACCGCGCGTGTTCTGGACTTTAATATTCAGGACAGCGTCTCGCCTACTAGGACATCGCCTTGTAAGGTGATAGGCCCTGGGTTGTGCCTCGAGGACCAGACTCGCGCGCTACGCTGCGTTTTGGCTACTAATAAGCAATCGCGAGCCTTTGCCAAGGAAAAGTTCCCTGACGAGCTGCGCCTGGAGTCAGATGACGGCGATGAACTCACGCTATGCGTGAATTTAAAGACCGATATCGCCATGCTGGACCAGGCTCCGGACTTTTCCTATCAAGATGCTGCTACCCCCGCCAAAGTCAACTTTGATGGCTTCTCAGAGTCTCTCATCAACTTGGCCTTGCCACTCCACGACTACAGTCTTTACGAGAGGGAGACAGATGTATCTTCCTGGTTGTGCAAATTCGGATCTCTTCAGCGTCTCTTTTTATATACGGAAGACGATACTCTCGGCGGTCGCCGATTAAAGGACGACGCTCTGCGTTGGTGTGCCGCACCCGAAGCTCACCAGTATTACATGGAGACTTTTGAGAAAGAGCCGGGTTATGGCGAAAATTATACTTGTGTTGTCTGTTTTCCTGATCCTGTCCGATGTCCTCTCTTTACAAGACTTTACGTGCCCAAATGGCACACAAAGTTTCTGTTCCCATCACAAGAAAATGCCTTTGAAGAGGCTGGAGTAAGCCTCTTTCCGATGGTGCATTTCAATACAGAACAGGCTCTCGAGCGGTACGCAAACTTTGTCACTATAGTCCATCTGCCGCTTAAAGTATACGACGCAGATGAAGAGGGCTCGAATGCCGACAGCTACGAGGAAGAAAGTGACGAAGACGAAGAGTACCAGCTCAACACTTTGCCTAATGCTTACGAAAGCGACGGCATCGATGACGATGAACCGGAGATTTTTTACGATTCTGATGATGTGCATTTCGATGATGCAGACAGCGATGATAGGGGTGATGCGCCGCGAAACCTATTTTCAAGCCCAGAACTGTCGGAAGCCGAAGAAAACCCACCAGTACGAGGCCACAAGCGCCATGTTATAGTTGACTCGGATGATGAAGATGAACAAGAGCCTAGCAGTAGACCTGCGAAGCGAAAGCGTCTTCACGTCGTTGAAGAAGATTCAGACGAAGAGCAAAGCGCGGCCGAGGCAGCAGAGCCGCAAGTTATCTCTTCAGATTCAGACGAAGACCCTACAAAACGTCGTAGAGTGGAAATAATTGACAGTGACGACGAAAGCGACGTGGACGAAGGACATGATGACCAGCCGCAGCGTATTAGTCTCGAAGTTCGCCTCCAATTTGGCAGCCGAAATCGACGCGGTTCATCTGATGAAGAAGATGGCGCAGACGACGATGAGGACGACAATGAAGAAGACGAAGACGACGACGACGATGAGGACGACGGCGAAGATAGCTTAATTGATACCATCGCGTTTGAATCTGGCGAAGACGATGATGAGGACGAAGAGGACGAAGAGGACGAAGAGGACGGATAGACGACGCCTTTTTCGAGTTTTTGGACCTGCATTGTGTCCTAGCTTTGCCTTGTAGAGCACATTGCTCAACCTTGGTCGAACAAAAAAACAAAGGCGGTGAGTATGCGCTGCAGGTCCTCTGCATATGCTACAACAGCCGCTGTGTGATGGAGAGAGTGATACCCTGTGGGTGCCTGCCTGACACGCTGCCAGAGTCAGCAGCGCCAGCATCAACAGCGCCCAGCGTTAACAGCGCCATAGTCAACAGCCAGCTGCCAGAGTTAATAGCTAGCTGCCGGAGTCAACAGCTAGCTGCTAGAGTTAAAAGCGCTAGCGTTAATAGCCTAATATATCTACATATTCCCTGTTACTATACTAAGTAATTAGAGCAGATGTAACGCATCTGTAACTGAGCATTATTTTTCTGTCGTTTTTCGCCCTACTTCGACCAACGATGAGCTTTGTTCGACCAAGGTTGAGCTGGCCCCCCTGCCTTATATAACTTTGTTTGCTTGAATCATGATGGCGCAGGAAGTGTCTTTTGTTGGTGGCTTTGTGATTTTTGGCTTTTGGCTTCTTTTATTTTGTAACAAACAGAGGGCAATAGATGAGCCTAGCGGCTTGGAAAGTAAAGCTACACAGTATCGTCGAGACATTCGGCACGCCTACAAGCACAGAAGCAGGGAGTTACGAGCGTTTTATTTGCGAGAGCGGCAAGGAAGCTATGGCATAGTCAAATCAAAGGAGGCATATGTTAGAACGCAATTTTGGGGTATGTAGAAGGATAATTAGTGACAACACCCCGTCTGCGTTTACCTAGCTCACCATGCATGGACCATAGTCGATAAGCTTGATCAAAAGCTGCATTCTACAGAATTTCGAAACATACATTATACGAGTAGTGTATCTCAAAGAAAATCAATCATCTACCGCTAATTCATTACATTATACTTCCATTCAGACATGTGCGCCATACCATACACGGACTCAAGTCCGATATCTTACCAACCCGGCTTTTGGTTGTCAAATGTAATATGCACCGTCTCAACATTCTTGCGGCGCGTCAACACCAGCTCCGGGTCGTGACTCGGTTCTGGTACACCAGCCACCATGCTCCTCTTTGGTTTGCAAGCACCCTGCCCGTCGTTCAGCGTCTCGCCCGGCGCAGGCGCAATGTCAAACGTCAGCAGCGTCTTGATGACGTTGAGCATCACGGCATTGTGCACAATGTAGCGTCCCGGGCACATGAGCACTGTAGGCAGCCCAAAGGCCATAAGCTGCTTGACCCGGCTCACGTCCACGTTGCCCTCGCCATCTAGGAAGCGATCCGCGCGCACAGTGTCGGCATCCTCGCCCCAGATGCTGTGGCTATGCTGGTGCGGCAGCATCGGAGCCACAATCAGCGCCTTGCGGCGAAGCGAAAACAGGCCCGCAAAGACGGAGTCTTGCGTGACCAGACGGGTAATGTTCGAGTTGGCCGCGTACAGTCGAAGCAGCTCGTACCAAAAGGACATGAGAAGCGGGCAGGAGTCGCGCACCCGACTCATGTCGACAACAAGTCTCTGGCTTCCGGAAGAGGATGCATCAGTCGGCTCGACAAGGCTGTATACCTCGGCGCGAATGGCCTCCATGAGCTTGTCGTCGGCAACGAGATGCCATAGCGCCCAGGTGGTGATGTTGATGAGGTTGGGAAAGACGCCCATGATGAGGGAAAAGGAAAAGTCGTTCCAGCCCGCTTGCGGAATGCTGTGTTTCTGCAAAAGAACTTTGACCTTGCCGATAAAGGACAAGTCTTGGTAGTCCAGCTTCTTTTCGTCAATGCTCCGCGGCGCATCCAGCGTGCTCAGTCCAGCGCGTACGTCATCTCGAGCACGGCTAAAAGAGCGTGGTAGGAAAATGGTAAAAGGGTGATACAAATTGCGCAGACCGGAAAGCATAATTCTGATTTTTATTAACGCGCGGTCATCAAGGTTTAGATGAGCCAACATACCGTAGACTTTGTCTGAATTTCATGTCATTATATGGTCCCTCTTCTCCCCATATGACTGAGCCCAACGACATGGCAATATTATTCGACACCCAATCCGCAAGCTTCACTGTATTTGAAGCATCCGGAACAGTTTGCTGCCAAGCCTCGTTGATTTTGTCCTGCACACGAGCAAGGTGTGCTTGCACCTTGCCAATGGTCGAGAGCTCATCACGAAGAAGACGAGACAGCTCCTTCTTGAACGGGTGCTTGTCTGGCGTCATCATCCCCTGGTGACTAGCCTTGTTAAAGCGCAAATAACCGCCGAAGCCGACCCAGAAAGCGGCGGTGAGGCTCAAGCCTGGCGCTTTGGCAAAGAGCTTGGTCATTTCCGTATCGGAAGCGTCCATGACGTAGATTCTCTGCGTGGCAAGCCAAGCCGTGGAAATTGGCGTCGCCTGGCTGATTCTGCAACAGGCAAAGAGACGAGTCAGCCACTAGGCCATTTGATGACGAATGGGAAAAGATTGAAATCATACGAGAGGCGGCCAAAGTACTCTTGGAAATCACTCTTGATCATTTCAAATACATGACCAAAGTATGGTATCTGTGACGATATTGTGGGCGGCTCGCTCGCCTTTTTAGCATCCTTTAACGGCGGCCATTTCGGCAAACGCGCGTTATATATGGACGCAGATAGAGCATAGGCTCCAAGCAGGAGAACTGTGACCTTGATGAAGCCCAAGGTCAAATCCAGGTCCATGATGTGTCTTTAGTAGTATGGCAACTGCCAAATCTGCAGAAGGTGGATATGGTTTTGTATTGTCTTGAGATTTAACGGCCATCATCTTTATTATCGCAATCTTCAGCTACGAAGGGAACCACTATATATGAATCAAGCAGCCATGACTATTGGGCAGTGATTGGAGGGCCCTACGGAGCAATGGGCCTTTGTCAATGCGTTTGGCACGCCATGCCACTTGCTAGTTGCCGGATTACGCCGCGGGATTGATAATAAAAGGGTGCCCCCCCCCCCCCAAAAAACACCCCGAGACTCTAGAATTGGCTCAGCTCCGCGTATTGCTAAACGGCAAGGATTGCGTGCAAACTGGACTCGAGCAATCTGTGGGGGGTTACGTTACGACCCGCCTCTATTTGCTGACACCCTCGGTCGAGGAGGTCATGGCTTGCGTTGCCAAAAAAAAGCATAACACACTAACACACAGAGGAGTTTCGAGCAGGCAAACAAGCCAGCCCTTGTTATCTCGGCTGCACGTGGGCGTTGCCGACAGGCGTAGCGTAAACATCAGGCGAGGGTGACAAACCGATCCGGCGGTCATGTACCGGCCGGCGGAGATGAAGGTTCACCATGTTTATCCCTGCAGGTTTGCTATATTAAACTTGCATGGCTTCTTACCGCTTTTGTAGGTGTTGGCTGTCAAGGTCGATGGTACTTGATAACTCTCTCTCCTCACAACCGGTGACAGCCGAGTTTCACAGATTATTATAGTGTTCATGTCTCGGCATTCGCTTGCAAATCGGTGCCTGCCTATCTGTACGAACACTGCAGGAGCAAGTTTGTGGCGCCAGGCTTTATTAGCGTCGGAACCCCTCCAGGATCGACGCAGCGACCGACAGGGTGTACGGAGCGGCTGAGAGCTCGTGCCCTCACAAAGAGCAAAGCGTGCGCCAAATTTAGTTACCTAGTAGATAACATACAACTTGGGCTCTTGGGCAAAGTAGCTGAGCTGCACTGCACCATCAGTATCGAGCCTCATCTTGGAGAATAAATTAGCTCCAGCATCGGGCTCCGCGTCATCTCATCTTGGAGGAGACACGTCGGGTAATTCCTTTCTACAGCGGGCCGTGATGTGACCCTGAGGCCTTTCAACTGAGACATTACAAACAACAGTACGGAGTAGTGGACTTGGATCAAGATCAATATGGCTACCGAGTCTGCAGACAATGCTGGAACCAACACAGACCTAATGTCAACACACCAACGCCATCCAGTGTACCCAAAACACAAAAATAATAAACGCCGACCAAATTAGCGTCAGACCCGACTTGCTTGTCAGCCCATGAAGCCCATCCAAAAAAATGTGCATACGGCTCCGAAAACCAGCGTCAACGTCAGGATGCCAGCGCCAGCCTTGTCGGCTGTGGTGATAGGCCTTGGTGGTCTCTGTCCATTATCGCCACCTGCAAATCCGCCGTTGGGGCTGCCCTTGGATGTGCCGCCCGTATCGTTGGTTGTAGGAGGGTTCGCATCTTTGATTAGGAGGCTGGACACGGCGGCCAGGGCACTCATATACTCTCCAGCGCCAGTCGTCTTGTCGACCCCAGGGTCAACAAATTTGCCTCCGGTCCAGTAAAAGCCACAGGTGCGACCTGTCTCGCGGCCCGTACATTGCTTCGCGGCGGCTTGAGCAGACTTTTCCAGGACGGGCAGTATCTTGTCGGCAGTATGTGGTACAATCTGCGCAACCACAGATAGCCAACGATGCACGTAGCCTTTGAAAGTAAGCATATCAGCTGTGCATGTGCCTGGTGTACTCTCGCATGGCACCTCGTATGCGGCGCCATCCTTGAAAAAGTTTTTGATCATGGAATCTACAAGATTGTCGACGCGGTCGCCCCATTTCTTGTCACCATTCGTCTAATCCAGTATGTCAGTGTAGAACTTGGTGGTCGGAAAAAGAAAAGAAAAAAAAAGAAAAAAAAGAAAAAAAGGAAGAAAAAAAAAGAAAAAACTCACATAATTATACATAAATGCCGCACCCTGAGTCAAAATGGCGGCATTGTAGGAAAAGGTGGCCTTGTTGATATCGGTGCAATTGTGCTGCACGCGGCCACCGTCGTAGACCAGCCAACTCTTGTGATCAATGTATCCAACGCCCCAGAGCCAATCCCAAGTTTCATCTGCAAACTTTGCATATGTTTCATTCTTTGTGTATCGAGCAAGGCGAGATCCAATGTTGAAAAAGCAGCCATTGGCAATGGCTAACGCCAACTATTAGCGCTTCGGCGAATGAGATGGGCAAAAGCACCAAACTTACTATTTTTATAATCATATCCAGCATTGGAAAAGGGAATCTGCCATCGCATACCACCGTTGCAGTAAGAATCATGTCTGCTCGAGTCTGCTTGCGTGGCCCAGACGGCCTGCGCCAAAGCGAGCCATTGCGGCTTGTCTCGTGGAGGGTCGGGAAACTTGTTTTCGGCAGCAAGCATTGCTGTCATGCCCCAGAATCCTTGGTCATCGTTTCCGAGTGAAGCTGTATGGTTTCGAGGCATAAAGTCTCGGTTTTCGCCAACTTGGTGCAGAATCCCCTGCATCACCACATCGTTGTAGCTTGTGTCGCCAGTCAGGTGCCAGTAGTCGATGTATGTGCCCATCATGGCACCGCCCTGCCACCAGTAATAATTTCCCTTGTTCTCAGCTGGTGGTCCTGGTAGAATTCCGGGTATTTTTCCAGTCCTGTTGCCTTCGTATAAAAGCATCAGATCGTATGCGATGGTACTGGCCGTTGTTTTAATCGCATCTGCAAAGTGTAAGCGACTGTTCGCCTCTGCTCTCAAGGGGACTACAACCTTTAGTATCAACCTTGTAGTATTGAGCTTGCACAGCCGTGAGTAACCCTGCTATTACCAGGCTTGCAGCTAGAGATGTTCGCGGATGAAGCATTTTGAATGTAGGACGAAGCCAATTTGAACATGAAAAAACCGCCGGATGGTTGGACAAGACTGGCGATATCGGCCGAGAGAGAGAGGGAGAGGGCGCCAAATCGATATGACTGGAAGCTGTGTGCGTAGCTGCAATAAATATACGATAGAAATTTTGAATCTGCTAGAAAGAAAAGATTGGGCAGATATGACTGCGAGTTCAAGTGACGCGGTGAGGACCCCAACAGGCAGGTGCCATCCACAACCTTTTTAGCAACAACGAACGAAATGAATGGTCAAACGAGTGACGAGAAGGAATATCGTTATGGAAGATGGCGTCGGAAGAAATGTGATGGTGATGCAAAGGCAGAGAAAGCAAAGGAAAACGCATTCACTGAATGAAAAGAATGCGGGATTGAAGCTGACATTGGATTCGGAGAGGGGCCCGACACGCGGGCAAGGCAACAAAAGCATAATCTTGTCTGCATTCCCCCCTTTCTTGTTGATATCCCGCGCAACAAACTCTTGGCAAAGCATCGCATTTCGGTTTCAAGTCTGCCAAAGACAACGCTTTGGGGGTGGAGCAGCAAAGCCACTCCAAGCGCCAGCCTGCGATCACAAAGGAGGGCTGTATACCAATAGCGTACGCTTGGCTTATTGACTGTGATGAGCCAAGGTAAAGCCAATTGGCTGGGCGCACCATCAGCTGGGCCGCAGGTGGCGGCCAAAGGTGGCGGAGCACGTCAGTTGTGGTGGATTGTCATGCTTGGCAAAAGATGGTTCAAAGGACAATTCTCCAGGTTGAAACGAGCCTAATATTGTCCAATCTGATCTCGCTTCACAGCTGTATTCGAGCCTGCTCTGTTGCTGCATCTACTGCCAGCCATGCAAAGCAAGTAGCCAGCCCACAGCCGAGTCCATTATGCCTCGTGAACCGTGATCCCAAAAATGCTGTACTCCGTAGTTAAGCGCCGATGTCCCGGGGGGGCCCGGTAGCCCTGCGCCAAGCAAAACCCCCCCCTGAAGCCAAGATCTAGCCAATTCCTTTAAAGTTGGTGTCTCGCAAGCCAAGCATCGCTCCTTGGCGCGACCGTTGAGGGCGTCAGCGCTGTCAGTAACATAAGAAAAAAAAAACATAGCCCAGGCGAGTGAAAGAGACCAATCTTGCAGGAAGTTGCTACTTCAGTAGTAGCTTGACAGCCATGATCTCACGGATCCGGGGTTATTAGACGAAGAGGTTGACGGGTGGCGGGGAGGCTCGGCGGATAAACTTTAATTTTAAGGTTCCTTGGCCCCTGTAAACTAGCCGGAGAAGGGGGCTCAGCAGCCCAAGTGACGGCCTGCTTGTTATTAGTATTCGTATTGTTCGCGCTGTAAATAGCAGTTTTAGGCTGCTCTACCAGTAAATCGCCCGAGGCTTGTTTCTCCATTCTATCGCAGCTGCTGCCTTTCTGAAATGTCACTCGCGCCTTTTTTCTCTCATGCGAAACTGCCCAACAGTGACAAGTCAGCACTCTTTGTCACTGTAAGATTGAACATTTTCTACCTTTGCGACTGAAGACTTGATGTGCATCATACAGCATAATTAGCTCTCGCAGCTCAGAGCCCTAGACCGTTGAGAATGGAGAGTAAGAGCAATTGGACCAAGATTTCAAGATTTTGGATGCTAGGTAGCCAATACTGCCTTTGTTTTCAATAGTCTATCTTTTTCCCTTTTGAGACTCTTTTTTTTTTATTTGTATAACACAGTGTAAAGATGACCAGGCGACGGATTGTCCCCGCCCTCCCCGAAACGAGTAGTAAGCGTACGACCTGATTTAGGTTAAATCTGTCGTAAGCCCGAAAAGTAGACGCGAGTGGTTCAAATCTTGTGTCGAAGTCTAGTGCTTCAAGTAACTATACAAGGCACTTCAATTTCGGGAACTTTTCTTGCCGACCCGACGAACCCGGATTCGGCGTCAATTCGACGGTGTCGGGGAGGCCGGGGAAGAGCCGGACCAGGCCTCGGTGGCACTGGAGTTGTTCAAACGACCATCAAGTTTCTCACTGCCGTGAGAAGAGAAATAGTTGCTTTTCAATATATAAATAAGAATGCAACGAGAATAGAAAAAGTATGACTGTAAACAATCACACAAGTTCATACATCTATGATTCACCATGGCTTCTTCTAGCAACCTCTGTGTCTGTGTGACTTGCGGAACGCAGTTTGACTTTCCCTATGAAGAACGACCTCTGACCTGTCGCATGTGCAATGTACGTTTGACACATCAGCATCATATTATTCTTCTTCTCCTTCTTCTTCTCGTGACATGTTGACATTTCGTCAGGATCCACGCCAGTTTGTGCCGCCCTCTGGACAGTCATGGACTACCCTTGCGCGGATGCAGACAAGCCATCGCAACGAAATCAAGCAAGACGAGGCAGACGGCCGCATCTGGTCCATCTTCTCCAGCCCGCAGTTTGCCATTGGACAGCGCGCCCTACTCGTAGAGACGGAGGCCGGCAATGTGCTGTGGGACTGCATCAGCCTGCTAGACGCCGACACGATTGCCTTTATCAAGTCGAGGGGCGGGCTCAAGGCCATTGCCATTTCGCACCCGCATTTTTACAGCACACATCTGGAGTGGGCGCGCGAATTCGACTGTCCAGTCTATCTCGCAGAGGAAGATCAGGAATGGATCAATCGTGAGGATGAACATGGCCATCGGCGGTTGGTGAGTGGCTTGACGCTAGAGATACTCCCTCGAGTGAATATTGTGAAGCTCGGTGGCCATTTTCCAGGCAGTTGCGCTCTTCACTGGAACAAGAATCTTGCAAGTCACAAACAAGGCGTCTTGTATCAAAACTTGCATCATGAAACTAATACCATGCTCTCTAGTTTGTCGGCGACTCCATTGGAATTTCTCAGGTAAGGCATTGCAACCTAGCCTGCTGACCAAGGCTCATTAATAAATGAAATACTGTAGTCCGGTCTGGTTCGCTCCCACCACAACAATGACCACCAAGTTTTCTTCTTTCACTATGCGTTCCCAAACTTTATTCCGCTAGGTCCGACTGCGATGCTCGAAATGTGGCAGCGGCTAAAGGGCTGGGAGTTTACGAGTCTATTTTCTTTATTTTACCATACGACGGTTCGCGATCCCAATGTCAAGTCCATGGTGTTGGACAGCATGCAGCGTCAGGCTCTTTACCAAGAGAACAACAGTCATCCGCTGCTCGCGGAAAGTCGGGAAAGCAAAATATGATTTCTGCTCGTAATCCAATCATATTTAGGTAAATGTACAGCATAATTTAAATTGACACATCTCCTTACAATGGCAACGTCAGTGAATCGATTGTGGAAGCGTCAAAGAGCTCGGCAGCTAGATACGGGCCGAGGCCACTGTCATCGTCCAACAATTCCACCATGCCCATGAAATCGACGCCGTCCATATTCTGAATAGCTTCAAATTCCTCAGACGGAGCATCGAAGATGCCAGAATCAGCTATTATAGGTGAGCAAAACACCATCGACGAGGGTATACAATAGTATTCCACTCACATCGGTAATCTTGCAGTTTGGACAAATATCGTATATACTTGACGCATCTCTCGACAAGTGGATTACTATTATCGAGATTTTCGAGTGCATCTGCCGCTTTGACGAGATTCAGGCGGCCTTGGGCAAGAACTGTTTGTGCATTCATGCGGTGACTGTGTCGGGCGCAAAGCATACCACCGCATACCACGAGCGCTGCGGTAAAGACTGCAAATGCAACAATTTTAGCGCAATGGCCTCATTACAGCAGATGCACATATATAGCTTACCGTAGTAAAGCGTGAAAAACCACACACCAAGGTTGCCATCTTCAACTGGACCGTCGCCAAAGACCGAGGCTGCCATTCCAATCGTCTCTTCCGCTGAAGAAATACACTCGAATGCCTCGGCCATGACCAGCTGTGTCGTGTACGGCAGCTCCGTGTCGTGCCTCCCATTGATCTTGGACAGATACTTGAGAGTAGCGCAGAGTAATGGTCGGTGAATCAAGATGGACACGCTATGGTACCTGACCGTCGTGATTGCTCGCAATTTATTCATCCTAGAGCTGTGCTTTAACTCGGGCGAGCTACTTGGCAGTAGCAAAAATGCAGACGGTAGAGTTTCTGCCCATCTTCGCAGCTTCTGTCTCAATCTGCTAGCAGTTTGGAGCATAGACACTTCGTCCTCACTTTGATCAGTCCCGAGATTGCCATTGTACTGGGCTTCGATAGAGAGACCCATGATCTGGTACAACTGAACGGAGAGCGACAAAAAATCGGTTGCCGTTTGCGCCACTTCGGTTTCATTACAAGACTGAAAATTCTCTGGTACGGGCCACGGTTGCGGTAAACGAATTGTCATGTGCGCTGGGGGTATTGCGCAAGGACGGCCAAACGTTGCGCTCAAGACAGTATCCAGGCAGTATATAGTGTGCCAGGTTCGGTTCCTCATCTCCTGTACAATTTCGTCCAGCTGTCGTCCAACCTTGTCGCTATGCAAACCAAGTGCGATTGCACTCCTGACCAATAACCCATGTACGCTCCAGGCCTCTCCCGCTTGAGGTGTCCCTTGAAGGTAAAGCGCTTGCAGAAGGAGGAATTGAACAATGTCGATGCTGACAGTTCGCAACGACGAGGCACCACACAGTGACAGTGCTCTTTTATAGTAAATCAGTGATTCTTGAAAGCACTGTTTCGAAGTTTTGCCTTGTTTCATGTTGATGTTGCTCGCAATGGCAAAGATCAGATTCAGCTCCCCGAGCCAAGTTTGTCGGACCTGGCTGAAGCCACCCGCTTTGAAGGCGCTGTACGTCTGTCGAAAAGTAGCCTCATGTAAGAAGGGGAACAAAAGCCCCATGGTGTTGAAATATCGATTCATCATGACCTCCATGTCACCTACTGCTGGCAAGCGCGAACATGTTGCCAGAGACTGCGGAGTTGTTGTCAAGGCCCCAATGGGAGAGTGCTCTGACGATAGCATCGCACCGCGTCTTCCATCTCCATCATCCTTTTTACTGAGCTGGGGTCCTTCTGGTGTTTTTACCCCCCAAATTGCGGAAATTGAGGCAACAAGGTAGCGAACGAAGCCAATGTTTGACGACTCGCCAAAGTACGCTGCGGCGCGCTCATCGACAAAGGTTATGGCTAGTCCGTCAGTCCTAGCGTCCATTTCGGTCCCTGAATCTTCGGATTCAACGATAGAAGCGTCAATCTCCATGCCGTCACTCGTGTGCGCGTCTCTCAATGGCAACGGACCACCTGGCAGGTCTTGACAATACTCTCGAGTTGGGACACAGGAGGACAAATGCCCCGTCAGCAGGTCATCGTGTCTTTGGATGAGATGCTCAACATGTTGCAGGCGTTGCTCGAGCCCTGAAACATAGTCCTTTTGTATAATAATTTTTGTCGTGGAGTCTGGCGCATCATATTGGCATTCGAACCCTAGCTGATGGCACGTTGAACACGTGGGTCGTCGCCCATCGCACCTACGGAGAAGGGGGTAGGGTTAAGCGGACGTGCTTCAGTTGCTGGGATGGCTCACTTTACCTAGACTTTCTGGTCCGACAAGAAGTACATGCAAGGGCAATACGACGGCGCTTAGAGCCGGTTGCGGGGGTCTCTGAATCTGCCATGGCGAGCGGGGAGTTTGGGGAAAGGACGGAAGCAGCTGTTGCAGTGGGAGGCTGCGGACAATTAAGTACAAGCTTGTAATATACGAATCTAGCTTTAGTGCTGACGATGAGAAACAAGCTCAGGAGACGTCTGACGTCTAGTGCAGCGGAATTTTTCAGCTTGAGTTTGTGATTTAGCTTTCTTATTCGTTCGCACACTTCCACTGTGAACCGAAATACACATGTGCCTCTGTTTCTAAATCTGGCTGGCTTTTCCAATCAGACACAAAGCTCATGCAGCAAGGGCTTAGTTTGGAATGGAGAAGGTCACTTGTTGGAGGGCCAAGATGGGCACGACAACACCCTGTGCGCCTCGATCAAAAGTTTATTTTTCATGCCTCACGCATTAGACGCACGCTAGAAACTGATACTTGGTGAATAGCTTCCTGCCGGAATTAGCGTCTGTCCGCAACACGATAGAAAGTCTAGCAAGGCCAATGATACGCATCACAAATGTTCGAATCGAGACATCATTTGCCAACTAGCAAAGAGACGCTTCTCAGCCTCCGGACCTTCTCCCCTCAATGCCAGATAGACACGATCCTTTGATTCAGTGTCCTTCAACACCTTGCACTCGCGCCACATTACCAAACAATGACTGGTTTGATTGCCTTGCCGCTGCCCATGGCTTTCAGAGCTTGGGCATAATCTGCGAGGTCGAAAAAGGTGATGAGCCTCTCGAGGGGAAACTGTCCGTTGCGCCACCACTTTATCATTTCAGGAATATACTCGCTCGTGTTGGCGTGTCCTTGCACAGCGCCAAAGTACTGCTTGCCGCTCACCATGAAACTTTGCATGTGGAGTGAGAGATTGGAATTTGGCAGTCCTGTTCCCACTTGGATAACCTTTCCCATGTATCGCGTCGCCTCAATCTGCGCAGAGACAAGAGCAGGGAATGCAGTCGTGTCGATGCTGATTGTCGAGCCAAGCCCTTCACTCGCTTCCTTGACCTTTTCGACAACGTCTTTCATGTCAAGGCCAGTTGTGTTGATGACATGCGTTGCACCCAGTGATTGAGCTAGGGCAAGCCGACTCTCGACTCGATCAATGCCAATGATGGCCTTGCATCCTCTGTTCTTGGCTGCGATGACTGCTGCGAGTCCAACACCCCCCATACCGGCGACTGTAACATAATCTCCAGGGCCAGCTTTGGCAACATTGACTATTGTGCCACTCCCAGTTTGCAGGCCACAGCCGAGAGGCGCAAGCAGCTTCAGGTCGTCTTTGCTAAGACCCAGCCCACTGACATTGACAACACACTTGTCACTTACAACTGAATGCCGGGCAAGGCTCGATTGACCAAAGAACCGGCCCCCAATGCCACCTTCAAAGACAGGCTCACCCATGAAATTGATGTCGAAAAATTTGACACAATGCGAGGGCGGCCCAGAAGTACAAACATGGCACTCTCCGCAGTACGAAAAGGAGAGAAGAACAGGATCACCGGCTTGAACTTTTTTAACTGCACTTCCGGTCTGTACCACATAGCCAGAGCCTAGAAGCGCAATTCGAAATCAATAACCGTAGCCAAAGTAGCATTCAATGTGTACATCACCTTCATGGCCAAGCACACGCGGGTAAAAAACTCCTGGCACCCCAGCATCGGCTGCTGTATCTCCGCAATGAAGGTCTGTATGGCAGATTCCAGACGCAACCATGTGAACCAAGACTTCATCATCCCGCAGCTCACGTAGCTTGACTGGTTCTAGCGCCCATTTTCCTTCCGAAAAGGGCCCTCTTGCCACGAGAGCTTCCGATTCAAAAGCCATCACGAAAGACGTCGCGGCGCGAAGTGGAACTAACTGCAGGAATAGCTGATAGATACCAAAGTTGAAGAGGTTTGCATGAGCCCAATGCTATAAATCGACGGATTCAATTAGAATCTCCCTAATTTGATGATGATGATGATGCTATATTGATCTCGGGGGCGGGGTTGAAGGTGGGGGAATGCGAACTTCTGCGTGCAACCTCGACCCAAAATCGGAATTCATTCGGAACACTTACGCCACCAAACGCCACCGCATCTCATGTGCAGCACTATCTAGTTAGCTTCTTTATTGTGGTTTTCTCTCCCAGCCGTGTGTAGGTTTCCAAATCAACGATAGCTTTCAAACGCAGCTCACCAAATATCTAGAGGTATGCTGACGATCTGGCGAATTTGGACACAGCGCGCACGGCGGACAAGGCCAACTTTGGCTATCCATTCATCAAAGCGATACAGATTGCCTCTGGGGCTTTGTGACCATGCTGGCACACGCTACTTTTCTCATTCTCCCACTTACTGACGCGGATGATTATGCCGTTTCTGTCTGTCCTAGTCGTCGACGTTATTCCCGGGGGGGGGGGATCGTGAGAGCGAATAGCGCAACTCTGGGTTGCCGATCGGGACAACTCGATGTATGCAGGAGTTGAGCTTCTTTCCCAACAAAATTGAAAAGAGTCGCCGACACTGTTGACAGCATATCGAGCTCACGGCTTGATAAAATCTCAGACTTTGGTGCCTGGGCGCTGAAAAGAAGTGCCAGTGATCCTTACACCTTGTTGACTTTCACGATTACTTGAGCACAACAGTGTTGAATAATGTTGTCGGTGCGCTAGTTATCAAACTAAATTGCAGCATCACGGCATAAAGACAAGATTTCATTCCATAAGTTCTTCCCATCGCTGACACATGTCCCGTATCTGTAGCTAATTGAAAGAGTCTTCAACGCCATCGTCACCGGGTAGGCCGTGAGTCTGGTACGCCGGGCAACGCTCAACAATTTATGCGTGCTCATCAAACTGTATGGCTCCCGAAAATCACATGCTTAAAAAGCGAGAATAAATGACATCACAATACTTGAGCTCATCCTCTGCGAAGCAAGAAACGTCACTGACTGTCAACGTGAAGAGCACATGTTGGCTTGCCCGTCAAAGGTGGCGGCGCTATGGACAACACAGCGACCCATCCAAGGCCACTAACAAGAACGTGAAGATTTGACCATCACGAAAACATGTCATTAGCAATATAATCTTTGTTTCGCCTGGCAGTAGGTTCTCTGGCGAAGCATGGTGAGGGATCAAAGCCACGGTAGAGGTGAATACAAGAGCACGCCGAGAGCTACGAGGAACGCAACTTAGCCGAGTACCAAGAAATGGCAAGTTTTCACATGTCATTGGGTGTATTAACAAGCAGAAAGTTTCTTGAGGTAATTATGGCTGACACTTGAGGCAGTTTAGCAGCACTTTCGCGAGGTCCGCCAATGCGCAGGCGCTGCTAAACTATCGCATGTGCCAGCCGTGATCACCCCAACAGTGGCAGCCCTTTCACATGCAAAATTGCCCAACACGGGCTCACATAATCAAGCCCTAATTGTTTGACGGGGAAAATTATGCGGTTCTGTAGCGCCGGCCATTCACCAGCGAAGTCGATGAAACCCCCCCTCTCTCACTGCCGATGGTGGTTGATGTAATTCACCAAGGGAAAATGCGCCCCAACGTGACTGAATAAAAACCTGATAATAATAACTTGTATTTGACCAGTACTCACAAGAAATGGAATGGGTCTTTTCCAGCCAGAAAAGCACCTCAATAGCAAAGCTAGCTTCGCTTTACTGAGCTCCAATGCGTACCAGCCGTGCCATTCCCTCTTACTGAGTGATCCGGTCTATTTTTCACTGCGAGAATATGGGTTATTGCATGAGACGGATTGCTCATGATGCATGTTCTGCATACGTCTAGAGGACTACTGGATCTTTGACTTGGCTAGGCATTTAGTCAAAGGGCCGCCACGGGTGCCGAAGCGAACGCAGCCATTAACTTCACTGACATTGAGCATACAAGCTCTGAAATCATTGATTTGATGACGGGAGCTACGACACTCTGATACAAGGGGAGTAGTGTTATCTCTGTCGGGGACACTGTGCATTTTGGAGGAGTGATGACGTCTTGTAGAGGCAGAAGCAAGATTCCATATCCATTGCAAAACAGCCGAGAAGATGTCGAACTTGTGAAACTCTAGGTTTATTAGCTACCTGACCATCTAAAATAGTCGGAGATTCCTTCTTTTGTTTACTTTCTAATGTTTTGCCTCTCTTCCATCCTAGTCGTGATTTCTTCTAAAATAATACTTGGTCATTCTACTCGGACAGATCTTCTAATTCTTGAACCGAGGCGCGAATATGCAGGGTATATAAGAACTCGTTGCTTCATATCTTTTTTTTTTTTTGGTAAATCTTTTACCACAGAGGAATATGGGCTTGGTTGTCATAGTCGACATTGTCCTGCCTCAGCTCGATGCGCTCGTGGCAAGTGCCAAAAATTCTGTCCCACAGACGAGTCTGTTTTCCATAATTGTGGCTCTTTCTCCAACCCTTGCGGTGGTGCAAGTCGTGATCTTCAATGACGAGCTCTGCGTTGAAGTAGCTGAGAATAAAGGAAAATGGAGATGCAGCCTGAAGATGCATGCGCAGGCCGCTGTGGCCACCAGCTTCGGTAAAGGCAATGTACTGGTGGCAGATGAACCAGTCGTAGAATCCGAGCGGGATGCCGAGAGCCTTGAATGACAGGTAGGTCATGAATGGAATGCCAACCATGTCGAAGAATTCTTGTACGTCGTCGGCGTAGGCAGACAGCATAGCATTCGGACGCTTGGTCAAATGATGCGTTCGGTGGAACTGCCAGAGCCCGTTGACATCGTGCATGGCTCTGTGATACCAGTAGAACCAAAAGTCGAGAATGACGCCGTAGAATCCAACCTGGAGGGGCAGCCACACCCACCAAGCTCTGGAGCTCATGTCTTGGAGGGGCGATGATGCCGGATCGTAGGTGAGGTAGGCCGACATGAGCATGCGTCCACCTGCCGTCTTCCAGCCAGCACCGAGAACCTTGGCGACGCCATAATCGGGAATGCCGTCGCGCTCATGCTCTCCGTCCAGGTGACCATAGATGTGTCCTAGCCTCCGGATAATGTGCAGTTGGTGAACCACGACAAAGAGAAATCCCGTGGTGTAGTAGCCGACCGCGGCAAAGAAGGGCAGCGGAATGCCAGTCAAGGAGAGCCAGAGCTGGTGAACTGCGAGAACAATGGCCGCGTGGAGTAGGATCCAGATATGTTGATCGGTTGTGCTGACATGAGGGACCTTGTCCGTCTTTGGGTGGACAGGCACCTCTCGGTCAAGGTCGCGATGGAAGGGGTTGATGGCGTATAGAATCCAGTGGTTATAATTCCAGTGTTTCCGATCCCAGGTGCGCCAAGTCGACTTCATCGAGTCTTTGGCGCTTGGCGGTGGTGCTGTCATGACGGGCGAGGCCTTGATGACAAAGTCTGCGTATGTTATGTAGGATGTAATAATGGAAAAAGTCAGCAAGGTAAGAAAGCAAACATCTCAGAGGGCTGGCACCGGCTATATACACGTGGTGCCGCCGTGCACGGAACCGCCGTTGCCACCATTACAGAATGCGGGGGAGAAACCATGACACCTGATCCTCCCCAACAAGGCCGCACAGATGTGCGTTCCTGGGGAAGGTTATTGCTATCAAAGTAACTTATGATGGTTGGGGCGGCAGCGCGGCCACTTGACTCGTTGTCCCGAGAGCCCGCTCAACCCCGCGTCAAAAGAAACCGCCGAGGCAGGAATGGGGGAAACTGGGTTGTAGTTTACGACCAATAGCGCCTATAATTAGCCCATTACTTGAATGCTTTGACCAACCAGAAAATAGGGTTTGGTTGGTTACGGATAGAAGAGGTCTCCCTCCCCATTCGATTCGCATGTGAAGATGGATGCTCTCCCGCCGTGCAATGTCAAAGCGTCTTGGTCGAGACCAATCAGCATTGGCAACTGCGTAAATTTTGCCCGATCGGGTACACTCCAGAAATGTTGGCTCATCGAGAGACATAGAGTTATTTCAATAGACTGCGTTTTTCTTTTCTTTTCTTTTTTTTTTTTTTGGCACGTGCCAGTACATTATGAAACATGGCTTGTCGGCCTGTCCCGATGCTCTGACAAGACTGATACTGCTCACTCGCTAGGGGATTCTATGCTTATTAGACGCCGACATCTACACTCGACCAGGCCGCAAATGCCACAACTGCCACAAAACCGATGGTGTTGGGCTGCTTTGTCCCATTTTACCTCGCCATGATCAAATAGGTCATGACGGTCATAGAGGACAAGCCAGAGCAATGGTGACACCATTTGCGTGATTGCCCGCCAAATCCATTTGAGCCCCTTGCCTCTTCACTGTCGAAACACCGAACACAAACGGTCGCAAGACCTGAAGCCGGTTCATGCACTAATGAAAAATACAGCGAGCAAGTGTATTGAATGCGAATGCGCTCATGTTGCGCTTCTTGTGTCTATTACTCTATATGCAGCGCTGAAAAAGCAAAATGCACCATGACTGCGCGTCCTAGGACGACCTTTTTGTTTTTTTGTCTTTTCTTTCTCACACTTCATTTCTCCGTCCAGAATAACCAGCTGATTGCCAGAACCAGCTTGATACCAGCCACAGTCCAGAGGGACGGCTGCACGGCACCCGATGCCTTGGAGATCCAGCCACCGCAGATGGCACCCACGAGCGTAAGGACAAAGGCCACGAAGCGCCTGTTGCGCTTGTCGTTCTTGGCCCAGGCGAGCAGAGCCGGGTCCGACATGAGGTCGCACAGCATGCTGGTGACGACGACGGTCGGGATCTCGCCCACCGACAGCGTGCGGCTCGAGACAATCTGCCCGGCTGCCTGGAAACTCAGCAGAGCAATGACGGCAATCTCCTTAAAGTCGACGGATCCGGGGGCACGATGCGAAGGGTACGATCCGTCAATGACGCCCCCTTGGATCAAGGCGGCGGCCAGCATGACCAAGACGGATTGGGAAAAGAATGAGAGGCCCAGGACTCCGCGGCGCTTGCCTCCGAGGAGCATTGCGAGGCGCGCAAAGCAAAACGAGCCGATTATAAAGAATCCAATCGAGCATAGCGAGCGCGCCCAACCGTAGGGCTTGTTGTTGAATCCAGAGGTACCGAGCGCAACGAAAATCGTGTTTCCTAAGGGGAAAAAAAAAGTGTTAGCACGTGCGCAGGCGTCGCCGAGCAGCGCGACGGGTGACTCACCTGTTTGCATGGAAACGAAAGTTCCGTAGGCTAAAATATCGTGTCAATGGCGGTCCAATTCCACAATCATGGCATGAAATGCAAGCGCAAGTCGTCCAGACGTACCATTGTAGATTGTGCCATCAGTCAGACCCGACACGAAGCAGCACACGAGCATAGGTATGTACGCGCGCTTGTTGTCCACCTCCTTCAGGCACCTGGTGTAGAAGCTCTGTTTCTCGACGATGCGGCCCGACTCGGGATCGTGCTTTGACTCTTCAGACGACGACATGGCTGCGTGCGAGGACTGGACCGATGTTTTGGTGTTCATGGTGGGATTGGCAATGGTGGCGGCGAGGGAGGGGCGAGGTTCGTCTGTTATACAATGCAATGCAATGGCGGCATCACTCCAGATAAGGGACCGGCGAAGAGAAGAAAAAAACGGGACATGTCGGGGGAAAGGATAATAATTTAGAACCAGGGTGTGTTTAGGTGGAAATAGCGCAGGAGCCCAGGATAATAGCGGGAGGCGCATCTTACACAAAGCGGGATCGGATCCGCCGCGAGACAGTGGGTAATTTAGGGCCATGTCCGGATTATTATGTACTGGTACACTTTAACAAATGGCATTGCGTATTGGCATGTCATAACCCTTTTGCCGAAGCCTATGCTTTTTGGGGCCAGAGTTGCGTCGCGATAGGGATAGTCCTTGTCTTGTCGACAGCATCGTAAGTTGCGTGGCCCCTTGTCTCGTCGACAGTCAACGGGCTCTTACAACCCATCTTTGTTTGACGTTTTTCCAGTGGCCGCAGATGCGGGCTGCAGCGCCTTTGACCTCCTATTGGCCCTTGGCTGGCTGGGCTTAGCAGGCCATGATACTAGCTCTTAGTCTGCCAAGTGACGAGCCCCAATGTTGCAACTCACCACCTTACTAAAGGTTCCACTTTATTATAAGATGTGATGCGACGTTGAACGTCAAGTTCTTGTAAGACGCAACCACTAAACCCCCCCAAACCTTGCATGATGAGTCGCCGGGCGGGGAATTCAAAACGGCGGCCACGAAAATGCTATATTGTTCCTTGAAGGAACGATAACGCTTTCGGAAATCGGAAGAGCGGTACGGCCAAAAGCTGAGGACAGGGTTGTTTGACTGGTCATTTCCGATCCCAAGACATTTTTCCAGCTTCTGTTTTTTTTTTCCAAAAGGCTCCGTTGCTTGCCTATTACAGCGTATCCTTCCCCCCGGTCACAGCTGCGCCGTCACCGACTACCGGGGAACAACGGCTGTCGAGCCTTGGCGAGACCTTTTGGGCTGCGAATCCCTGGGCCGGGGCTGTAGATTCGGTGAAAAGAGGGAAGAGGCGCTCAGTTTTCTCCTTCTAATGGTCTCAACACAGATCAGACTGACCCATAACTCTGGGATTTTGAACCGGTCTGCCGGATGTTGGGGGGGGATTGGCGCAAGGGGGGGACGGACGCTCTCGCAAGGCCCTGGCAGGCTATCCAGACGCTCTCAATCTGCGGAACCGAGTTCCCAAAAGTGTCATGATCCTCCAAGACGCCAAGTTACGTGAGGAGAATAAGCGTACTTCTCAGTAGTGTCATCTCAATGACCCACAAAGTTCCAATCGCCTGAGCCTTCACCCATCGTTGGTTCACAACGCCTGGTAATCAACACCGCCCAGCCGCAGGGATCCAACCAGTGTTTTACCCCAACAAAGGGATGACTTGCGCGTCCGAGATAAGCAGTATTACTGGTAAAAGTCAAATCCGTTGTCCGGTCTAGATGTGATTTGCAGTCCTGACATGCTCGATGCGCCTCAGCTGTGGATCTCATGGCTTGACGACAAGCTGACGGAAAGCAATGTCCAAAAGACTATAAAGAAGGCAGATAGACCCTCCACTCTGAAGTTGTTCTGATATTCTCAATCGCATTCATTATACCTTGCTTCTAGCACCTGCTCGAGTGATCTCCCTTCTCCCGCAGCCCCTTCTATCATAACGCTCTTATAATAACTTACTTTATACACACCCAAAATGTCACCCGCCGTTGTTGACCTCGTTGAGACCCCGGTCGTCGATACCCCCATTGAGACTCCTATCGAGACTGTGCCCGCCGCCGAGGAGTCTCTCATTGAGTCCAAGGGCAGCTCTGTCGAGTACTTGCCCCTAAACGGCGTCGATGCCGTCGACCTGCCGGCCATTGGCGCCACCAAGCTGCGCAAGATGATCTTTGAGACCAAGGAGCTCATTGTCTGCCCCGGCGTATACGACGGCCTGTCTGCCCGCACCGCCATTGAGACCGGCTTCAGCGCCATGTACATGGTAAGACTTGCTCCATACTCGCGCCACCATCGACCCCCAAAAAACTAACAACCCAAACAACAGACTGGTGCCGGTACCACGGCTTCCCGTCTTGGCCAGCCCGATCTGGCCATTGCTCAGCTTCACGAGATGAGAGAAAATGCTGAGATGATTGCCAACCTCGATCCCTTTGGCCCCCCTCTCATTGCCGACATGGACACTGGCTACGGTGGTACGTACATGGCATCTTTTTTTGTCTCGGATCTTTTTTTTTTCTCGTTTTGCTTTAAACTTTTCCAAGACACTAACCAGGATAATCTGCAGGTCCCATCATGGCTGCCCGGACCGTTGAGCAGTACATCCGCGCCGGTGTCGCTGGTGCCCATCTCGAGGACCAGGTCCTGACCAAGCGCTGCGGCCATCTCTCGGGCAAAAAGGTTGTCCCTCGCGAGGAGTACTACTCGCGCATCCGCGCCGCCCACGCCGCCCGCGTCCGCATGCGCTCCGACTTTGTCCTGATTGCCCGCACCGACGCCCTCCAATCCCTCGGCTACGAGGAGTGCATCGAGCGCCTCCGCACCGCCCGCGACCTCGGCGCTGACGTCGGCCTGCTCGAGGGCTTCAAGAGCAAGGAGCAGGCGGCGCAGGCCGTCAAGGACCTCGCTCCCTGGCCCCTGCTGCTCAATAGCGTCGAAAACGGCGCCAGCCCGACCATTACCGTCGACGAGGCCCGCGAAATGGGCTTCAGAATCATGATTTTCTCCTTTGCGTGCATTGTGCCTGCCTACAGAGCCATCAAGGACACCCTGACGCTTCTCAAGACCAAGGGAATCGTCGGCACACCCAAGGATCTCACCCCCGTCAAGCTGTTTGAGGTTTGCGGTCTGAAGCACTCAATGGAGGTCGACCAATCTGCTGGTGGTCTATCCTTTGCCGATGGCGTCTCCAACGCGTAAAAACAAAGAAAGCTTGCATTTCAGGATATCACGTATTTTTCCTTGTTCCCTTTTTTTTTTTTTTTTTCTTCTTCTCGCTTTCTTCTTCTCGTTGTATTAGAATAGCTTGCAAGTAACGACTCAGCTTGCCCAGACATAATAGCGCGATTTATGCATTGTTCTTCCTCGTCAATAGGCTTATTATCAATCTTTACTAAATGCTCTTTACATATAAAGTGTTCTTCTTGGCAGTGTTTGTTGTCAAGCCCTCCTACGGGCGCGCAAGGATAAGTGGCAAATCGCCAAACTTTGTCTCTGAGCGGCCGCATCTCACTCAGTAAGCGGCGGGGTTAAGTCCAAGCCACGCGGGCAAAGTTGATGGATGGGTGGTACATCCATCTTTAAATTCGGTATTACACAGAAAGCAATCTGCAAATCTGCGACAGATAAAGCTGCGCCCTGCAATTGGCTTGGCGAGGATGGATGACTATTATCAACTGTCAAAGTAAGACTTGTGGCCTCGCTTGCCTCGCCTGGCTCTCATTACACAGCTCGACTAGGGCCGACTAAGGGACTAAAAGTACAGATGAATTGTCTGAGGTAATATCTGAGTGACCTTTATCCATATTACATGTAATCGTGCAGCGGCCGCCCGTCCCATATTTACACAAGATTGTCTCAACTAGCAGTCTGCGAGGTTGATCAGGCCAAAGAAGGGGCCTACCTCGGGGAGCACGCTGCCAGCGGTTCCTACTTTCTGAAAGAGTTCGCAGAGACCATCCTCGTCGTCCACCGTGACCGTCATTGTGAGGTGGCCCTTTTCGTTGCCGTCGCCGAACCGGTTGAGTATCATCTTGCTGGGGATGGTGAATTTGGTCTCAATCGCCGTGGGGGTAATGGCCTTTTGGTTCTCGTGCGTGAGCATCTTGCCGATAATGTTGCCCATTTGCGTGTCAAACTCGCCCTTGGCCTCGGGCGGGAAAACGGCCTCGACGGTGACCTGGAAGCGGTAGTGCTCAAAGGAGCCGGAGCACGAGGCCTCCTTGCACGTGTCCATGACCTTTTTGTGAAGCTCGTCGCGGACATCGTTGTAAAAGTCGTCGCAGTTCTCGGGGTGCTCGTCGCCGGGATGCCCGCACACCTGGGTGTGAACCTGCTTTGGGCCGTACCAGTCCAGGTTGGAGTGGGCGTCGTCGGCGGCGACGATGCTGGCGAGGCCGACGCCTGAAGCCAGAGTGAGGAAAGAGTGGAAGCGCATGTTTGAGAAACGGGTGTGAGTACTTTTCTTTCTTTATATTCTCTCTTCTCCAGCGGGCAGGAGGCTATCTATATAGATTCTTCGTTAATTAGATTGCCAGGCAAGTAATTACTTTATTCTCAACCGTGGTCCGTCTACCTACCCGACAGACCGAAATGGCAATGCCGGTAATAAAACTTTTCAACGCCATGTTCCCATAGTACATCTCTAGGGCTTACTTGTGGGGAATTAACGTCTGTTCAACATCGTCATGAAGCTTTCTTCTGCTCACAGAAATGCGCAGCGCAGACCTATATTCAAGCAAGAAAGCGCCGGTAGTTGGCCTGTTAGTGCAGCCAGCCTGGCGTCAGCACGGTGCTAATGACGTCGGATGACTGAAATGCACCAGCCACGATCCACCATCTGCGGAGCGCCAAGATCCAAGCCCCGAGGCATCGAGGATTCATCTTGTCCCCTCACATGGCCGAAATCCCACAGTCTGTGAACCTGCCATCGCGGCGACAAAGATTTTAGCGTTACGCTCAGGTGATACGACAGCATTTCAACAACAGCATGCCAATCCAGTTTCTTACTGCTCAGATAAATGGTTCGTGAGTGAGACAATCACGCACAGGAGAGTTTCTAGGCAAGACTAGCTCACAAAGGTAGCATCAAGAGCAAGTTGACTGGTCATCGGGACGAAACAAGCATCCGCTCCATCCGCGAATGTCTGGCCACATAACTGAGGACCAAAAGCTATTGACGCAGCCAAGACGAGAGCTTTGGCCTTGACAATATCAGTCACTCCTCCCACCAATTCTCGCCAAGCCTCGAAGCTCTTTCAAAACCAACACGCCCGCGAAAACCCCCTCGCTACCTACGGACCAAGTTGTGTCGACGAGCACGTCCGAGGGGAAATAAATAGCTACGGACAAAGTTTGTCGGACGAATGGACTTCAAGCCAGCCATGTCTCACGCCCGAAAAAAATTGTCCGCTGCCATGCAACCCATGTTCGCGCAGGGCTACGACCCGACTCTCTGGGGAATGGGTCCTTTGAAACCCGTCACTTTTCTTGCCCTCGCCCATGAGACAGATCTTGTGGCTCATCTAGGAAAAAATAAAGAGAAATGTTTGGTTTCGTCCTGTTTGCTCCTTAATCTAGATCTTCCCCAGGGATGAGCGTCTCTGATTGGGCCCCCGGCGGCCGCTTCCCCAAGACACGGGCTGGGGCGCCATATCCAAAGTGAGACACAAACGACCAAGTCGGGTAGTCGAGAAGCATCACTGGAATGTCGAAGCATTTTTTCACGCTTGGATGGGGGAAGGGGGACTCCGAAAGGCAAGGGGCGCAAGAAGGTCCATGACTTTTTGGTCATGGGGAGTCGGAGCGGCAAGATGCTTAAAAGGTGCTGGCAAGGCCTCTCCTTTTCGGGGAGTTGGGTCTCAGTGAGAGGTCTCATAGCTTTCCTGGGGATATTGAAGCTGTACTCCGTAGGTAGTCTTCTTACAAGACGACCGTCTCGATGGGCTCCACGATGACGACGACGACGGCGGCGGCGGCGACGAAGGCAACGACGACGACGGCGAGCCGGAAGCCGTCGACGACGACATTGTCCGCCAGCGAGCTCGAAGACGCCACAACATTGCGCTCGTTGGATCTTCCGCCGCCCTCACAGCTCACGCAAGCCGACATTGAGCGTCTTGGCCGTGAGCGGCCCCCCATCTTTGCCAGCACCTTTATCGAAGTCGTCTTTGTCATTGCCATTGTCATGTCGCTCATGATGAGCGAGTACTTTACCTCTGGCTTCAACGTCATCCTGCCGACGCTCAGCAACGCCATCCACATCCCCGAGTCGGCGCGGACCTGGCCGACCGCCGTGCCCAACCTCGCCGCGGGGGTCGTCCTGCTCCCCTTTTCCCGCCTCTGCAACCAGTGGAGCGCGCGCGTCGTCTTCCTCGGCGGCCACGTCTGGCTGATGGCGTGGGCCGCCGCCGCGGGCTTCTGCACGGCGCCCACGCCCATGATTCTGTGCCGCGCGATGCAAGGCATCGGCTTCGGCGCCTTCTTGCCCGCGGGTATGTCGATCCTCGGCCAAATCTACCGGCCCGGCCCGCGCAAGAACCGCGTCTACTGCGTCTATGGCGCCTTTGCCGCCGTCGGCTTCTACGCTGGCATCATGACGGCCGCGCTCACCACCCAGTACGCCGACTGGCGCTGGTACTTTTTCCTCGGCGCCACGCTGCAGTTTGTCGTCATCTCCATCAGCTACGCCACGATCCCGCGCGAGCTCGCCGACGTGGACCCGGCGGCGCGCATGGACTGGCTGGGGTTGGTCACGTCGGTGCCGGCGCTGACGCTCATCAACTTTGCCTTTTCGAGCGCCACTCACGCGCCGCAAGGCTGGGCCACGCCGTACATTATTGTTTGCTTGATCTTGGGCGTCATATGCCTGGGCCTCACCGTGTATGTGCAGGGCTGGGTCTCGACGCAGCCCCTCATACCGCGCAAGATATTCAAGCCCAAGTACATGATCAGGTTGTTCATTGCGCTGTTTTGCTTCTATGGCGTGAACTCCATTTTCCTCTTTTACAGCAGTCTTTAGTAAGTTGTTCAGCTGCCGCGTCATGGCATAAAGGTGTGCGATTCGGTTGCTAACAAGTCAAACTCAGCATCGGCAACGTTCTTCGTGCGAGTCCCATTCTCACTGCTGCCTGGTACTTGCCACTTTTATTTGGTGGCATCTCACTCGCTATCCTTGGCGCCCTGGTGCTGCATCTCTTATCCAACCAGATCCTGCTCATCCTCGCCAGCCTCGGTTTTCTCTGCTGCGCCTTGCTCTTCGCCATTTTGCCCTTTGACTCTGGCAAGCCCATCAACATCCTCTACTGGATGTACCTCTTCCCCGCCATATTCTGCGCGACGCTCGGCATCGACCTCTCCTTCAACGTGACCAACGTCTTCCTAACGACGGCGCTGCCGAAGCGCGACCAAGCCATCGTGGGCGGCATCATCAACTGTCTCATGTACATTGGCAGCTCCTTTTGTCTAGGGTTCAGCGATCTGCTCATCGCATCCGTGCAAAAGGCGCGGGGCGTGCACCTCGGCTTGGCGGAGCAGTACCGCCTCGGTTTTTGGCTGGGTGTCGGGCTGTCGGGCGTGGCGCTGCTGTTAACGTTGACGATGCGGCTGGGTTCGGCGTCGGCAGAGCTGACTGCAGATGAAAAAGAGGAGCTGCGGCAGATTGCGGAGAAGGAAAAACTTTGACAGGCGAAAACGGAACTGAGTGCTTACAAAGAGCCGGCGCTGGTGGACAATGTCAAGCAGGCTCGATAAAGGAAGTTCTGTTGAGGAGGTGGCTAAAAGAACCCAAAGAGTAGATGAACCTGGAAAAGGATACGGGAGGTGGGGAAATTAATTCAAGCTTAAACAGACATGAGAAGCACCGGCGTTTAGGCGGCTGGAATCGTCATACCATTCTTGGGAAGCACGTTGACTTTTTTTTCACAGCAGGGCCACTGGGTATGCACTTTTACCATTGTTGACTGATTTATCTATAATTTCTTATTGTCTTATTTTTCTCGCTTGTTATATATTATATTGGAGTATGCTTGACAATGTTGTCATCTAGTGATGCTCCTGGTTTCCCATTGAATTCAGGCCGTGTCGTCTGATCCTAGATTGATTGTGACCGGCGCTGGCCTCGTGGAAGCTGCAGATTTCTCTGCGTCGCGGCGTGGTTTTGCTTCTTCACCCGGCTGTGCTTGTGTCCTTGGAAGCACTTCGCTGTCGACTGCATAATGAGGCGCAGCTGTTTGTGTAGTTGGCTGGCTCTGTTTCACTCGACTATACCGCCTCGATAGCTTCGATAACTTCGACAGCAGGGCCCTCAATCTTTTTAACCTTGCGGCCTTCCCACCAGGACATGAGACCGGCGAGCATTGCGACACCGCAACCGAGGCCGATGAATGTGCCAGTTGCCCAGCCCTATAATTCGGAATTAGATACAGCGGAGCAGCGTTGGTTGGTCGTGTGACATGACTTACAGGGCGATCTATGCGATTGTAATGCCACATGAAGAAGCACAGAACCGCCTGCAGGATCGTGTTCAACACCATCATCCAAATCGTGAAACCAAGCTTCCAGATGGGTGTGGGGGGCGCGACGCGGCCGGTAAACGTGGGCGGCTTCACTTGATCAGACGCTGCGACCGCCGTCTCCTCGGCCTGTGTATACCAGGTTGGCGGGCGAAACCAGCCGCGATTCTGCTTGGCGAGCTTGGTCATGGCGGCGGTGTCGTGCATGTGCGCGCCGCGTATAAAGAGGTAGAGGTCGCGGAAGCGCCAGGGCGCGAGACCAAAGCCTGTGACGCAAAAGAGAGCGTTGAGGATCTGGGAGTCAATCTCGAGCCAGATCTTGCGGGGAGAGAAGTCATCGTCGGCGGACGGGTGGTTCATGGCAGGGGCGGCTTTGAGGAGGAGAAAGAAGAGCATGGCCTGGAGGGTTAGCGGTTTGTGAGCTTGAGAAGAAAAGTTTACGTACACCCCATGCCTTGAGATTGTTAGCAGTGAAACTGTGAGTTTGAGTCGGTGCATACATACGACGATATTCAAGCAGTAGATGGTGATGAGGAAGCCGGCCGGTGTGATGAAGAATTTCCAGAAAGCAGCCAGTCCATGCATAATTGTTGGCCCAATGTCTGCCTTTTTGCCATGGCCTTCACCGTGACTGTGATGCCAGAGATGATGTCTGTGATGATGGTGCTCCTTGGTCTTGGTTGCCGGTTCGTCTTGCGCAGCGTCTGTATTCGTCTCTTCAACGCGTACGGGGGTGGTCTTTTCCTGCTCGGATTCCTGGCCGACGACGCCGCGCGTGTTGCTGCGGACCAAGGCGACACGGCCAGTGTCTTCGTAGACGGCGGCCAGACGAGCAGAGTGACCCTGGGAGTTGAAGGCGATGTTGCCGGCGCCCATGTCCATGTCACGGAGTTCCGTCAGGTTGGGGGCCTGGGCAATGGCGGTGCCGGCGGCCTGCCAGATGCCGAGCTGGGGATTGGCATTCATAACGGAAAGGGAGGCGCGGCGAGCACGGCCGGCGATAGTCGAATCGGCGACATCGGCGTCTGAGGACCGACGCAATGAGGAAGCCATTGCGAATGGTGTTTGTTTCCCGATGATAACTGATGAATGCTTTTGATCGACCAAATCTTGATGCTGGCGGCCTTCAGCGGCGGACGGCGGAATACAGGCTATTTTGGGTATTTGGCGGGCTTGTCAGGCGCTACAAGCGCTAAAAGCTATGACCAAGTGTAGCAGGCGAGCTAGCGTAAGCTTCACAAGGTGATGATAGACGTCAGAACAGGGTCAGGTAGCTGTATTGCCGAATCCAGGGTGCCATAACATTGAGAAGAAAAGGTTCCGAGGGCACATCACTTTTCAGTGCTATATCAGAGTCTGGAGGTCTGGCAGATGCTCACAAAGGGAACGGGAGCTAATCATTGGTGGGATCTACAGCAAAATTTAGCGCCAAACTGAAAATTCATAACGGACTTTTAAGTTCCTACCAACAGGGCCATCAGACCTCGACGACGCCCAGTGAGGATGCACGTTTGGATTCTTAACTAGCAGGGGGCCGAGGTTGGCCGGGTGGCGTGAGAGGTGGCGCTGGCAAATGAAACGCCTTGTTGGTGAATCGATCTTGCAGCCTTGAAGCTTGTTTTTTTTTTTTTCGCTCCTCCTCTTTTGTTCCTCTGTGACGAAATTTTTCGACTTACTCGCGCTACTAAAAAGAACGACCAGGGTTGCGCTTGGGACCCTGTACCAACCCATCTGAATATCATGCTTCTACCAGTATGGCAGAGTGCGAGGCTGCTCGGATGACGTCGGAGAGCGCGAGAAGACACGGAAGCAAAGGAAAGATTGTGAATGCCGGGGCTGCTTTCGATTATGCATGATCGGAAAGTAAAAGCATAAACGCCGTTGGAGAGTGGAAGTCAGCCGTAATGGCCTCCAGCCTAACCAAGGTACCTACCTACCTACCTACCAAACTAACGTTGCTAACTTGGTGCAAACGCTGGAAGCATACCGGACTTGGGCAACTGTATAGCTTGCGTTTGACCCGTTGTGTCTGGACAAAAGACATGGATAAAAAGGATTATCACGGCACTGACCAAATCTAAATTTCAACTCTTGCCCCTCTTGCACGGGTCTCGTCCTCCCCCGGTCTTAACCTCAACACAATGGCATCGTGGCGGTTGGCAGCTCATTACAGCGCCTACATCCACTAGCCGCACCGCTGGTAATCGGGCCTTACGGAAGCTTCACAGGCCATCGCCAGGGCCCGGAAAATCCCCCAAATCACCGTCGACGCCATCACAGGACTGGCACAGAATAATCCCTGCACCTTGCTTCTCAATATTACCAAGTCCAATGTTATAACTAATTGTTGACCTATGGGTACAGTCCGCCTCCGCTCGCTCAAATTTTCCCGTTGCCGACCAAGCGGGTATAAACAACCTGGCCACCTTTTGATATTAGAGTAATGGAGTGTGCCGTGTTATTAGCCTGTGAAAGAAACGGCCATGTAAAATATCTTGACACCTACTTGCCGGCCTAGGTAGTCAGCTCTCAAGTCCCGCAAACTTTATAATTGCTGGTCCAAGTGGGTGATCCTTTTCCCATCCAGGATCAACGCCCCGCTAGTACCGACCGAGGCTCCATCTTTGCCTCGACTGGTTCTATCTCATAGCACTTGCTTCCGCCAGCTTCGTTTGTCTCGACAACTTCCACCGCCATCTTGAATCAAGGCATTGCCCACCCCAGCTATCATCAGAGCTGTAGTCAATCAGCTGCTTCTTCGCAGGGTCAATATTTCCGCCGCCCATTCCGACCCTCTGGACACGGATTCAAGCCATGTTTCGCAGCAAGTCGAGAGAGCCTGGCCAGCTCATCCTCGAGCAGGGTCCCTCGGGCTCTGTTGGCGACGATGGCCGCTTCAAGATTCGTTTTCACTGCGAGGCCCATTCCCTCACTTCATGGTATCACGATCTTCAGATCAAGCGGTCCTGCAAGCACCCGGCCAGCCGTCCCACCTCTCCCGACGTTCCCAAGACTGATCCCGCCAGCATTCCCCGCCTCAACATCGCCATACACATTGTTGGCTCTCGAGGCGATGTCCAGCCCTTTATTCCTATTGCTCAGATCCTCGGCAAGGCTCCCTACAACCACAGAGTGCGCATCTGTACGCACCCAGTCTTTAAAGATTTTGTCGAAGCCCAGGGTGTCGAGTTCTTTAGCATCGGTGGTGATCCAGAGGCGCTCATGTCTTATATGGTCAGAAATCCCGGGCTGTTACCTAATCGAGAGAGTGTCAAGGCTGGTGATATTGGCAAGCGCCGCGAAGAAATGTCGGAAATTATGAATGGCTGCTGGCGGAGCTGCATCGAGGCTGGTGATGGCATGGGAAACCCCATCACTGCCGCCAGCGTCAAGGACCCCAAGGACCTCTTCATCGCCGACGTCATCATCGCCAACCCGCCCTCCATGGCTCATATTCACTGCGCTGAGAAGCTTGGCATTCCTCTACACATGGTCTTTACCATGCCCTGGTCCCCGACAGACGCTTTCCCCCACCCTCTGGCAGCCATGAACTATGGCGGCGCCGACAAGAAAATGGCCAATTATATTTCCTTCATAATGATGGAGCTCCTCACATGGCAAGGGTTAGTCTTTGATTCGTACCTGCGTCTGCACTCACATCGCAATAATTTCTGACACTGCGTTATAGCCTCGGTGACTTGATCTCCAAATTCCGCCACGAGAAGCTTGGCCTCGACCAAATTAGCCCTCTTTGGGGCTTCCATCTGCTCGCACGCCTACGCGTACCCTTTAGCTACCTCTGGTCAAAGTCATTGATCCCCAAGCCCAAGGACTGGGGATCCTACATCAACATTACTGGCTTCTCTTTTCTGCCCCTTGCCAGCTCATATACTCCTCCCGACGATCTAACTGCTTTCCTTGCCGCCGGGCCAGCCCCAATCTATATTGGATTTGGTTCAATTGTGGTTGAGAAGCCTGTAGAGCTCACCAATCTACTCTTTGCGGCAGTCAAACAGGCCGGCGTGCGGGCCATCATTTCCGAGGGTTGGAGCAAGGTTGGCGGTGACCAAGTTCCTGACAACATCTATCTCATCGGAAACTGCCCTCATGATTGGCTGTTTCAACACGTTTCTGCCGTCGTACATCACGGCGGCGCCGGCACTACCGCCGCTGGTATCGCCGCCGGCAAGCCCACAGTTGTCGTTCCCTTTTTTGGAGATCAGGCTTTCTGGGGCCAAATGGTAGCACGTGCGGGTGCAGGTCCTCAGCCCATTCCGTACACCGAAATGACGGCTGACAGCCTGGCTGAGAGCATCACCACCGCCTTGAAGGAAGATGTTCAGAAAGGTGCCCAGGAGATGGCCAAGACGATTGCTGCGGAGAACGGAGCAGAGGATACCGTCACCGATTTCCTCGAGCGCCTTGTCTGCGAAGATCGGCTGCAGTGCGACTTGTGCCCGGATCGGCTCGCCACTTGGCTGCACAAGAAGACGGGTGCTCGACTAAGTGGGTTTGCCGCTGCTTGTATAACCGACAAGGGCTTGATTACACCTGATCAAGTCAAGCTGATCCATCACAAGAGCTGGTATGTTGATGAGGGCGCCGAGCACCCCTTTGTTGGCATGCTCGCTTCTGCCACGGGCTTCGTCACCACTGTCGCTACCGTCTCTTCCGACTACGCAAAAGCTTGGAAATACCGCCCTAGCAGAATGGCCGACAAGAAAAATACGGAAACCTCGAGCGAGTGCTCTGTCGAGCGGAAAAAAGCCGCGTCCGAGGACTATAAGCCCAAATCAGCTGTCCACCCGGGCGGCCGTCCTAAAAATCCGATGCAAGAAGCTTCAGAAATGACCCCTTCGCAGATGGAAAAGGCCGCCATCAAAATGGCGAAAAAGTCTCTTCGCACAGTGGTCCCCGAATCCGGGGTTCAGCGCGCACCTACTTTCCATGACAAGCGCAAGGCGGAGTGGGAAGAGCATGAGCATGGCCGACACGGCCGCGGTTTTTTCTTGGCTCGCAAAACGGGCAGATATGGTGCGGAGCTCGCCAAGGCGGGCCTAAAAGCTCCCGTTGCCTTCTTCTGGAACACAGCCAACGGCTTCCACAATTTCCCTTCGTACGGCTATGCCGGTATCGAGGTCCGCCGCCGAGACCAAATTACGGGGTTCGGTAGCGGTGTCAAGGTGGCAGGCAAGGAGTTTGTTTTGGGCTTTTGGGAAGCCTTTTCGGGCATCGTCGTCCTGCCTTATAAAGGCACACGAGACGAAGGCTTCAAGGGTTTGGGCAAGGGTATCTGGCGTGGTGGCAAGGGCTTCTTCTGTGGCCTAGGGGCCGCCGTTTTCGGCCTCTCCGGCTACACTCTCAAGGGCTTTGAGAGGACACTTTCCAAGCGCCACCTTACCAAACTCAAGGCCGAGATCCTGCTCGTCAGACTGCGAAAAGCGCTCATGGACTTTCGTGAGGCCACGGAGGAAGAGCGCGAGGCTGTCGTCGAGGCCTGGATGGCCAAGTTTTGAGAAAAGGTCAGCAATGAAGGTTGGTGTTTTGGCGTTTTTCTTTCAGTTATTCGCTTCATTTTCCTTATCAAGTCACATTTCGTTTCTTTTTTGTGCTTGACGATCTTGAGACATATTCCTGGGTTGCATTTCAGTCACATTCGCTTCATTTTCCTCTTCATGTCATAATTCGTTTGTTTCATGTGCTTGGCGAACTTGAGACACATTTCTGGGTAGAATATCCGGCGCACATTGCGCATTGCAATTATTTTTGTATACTGTTGATACTGTTTGATATCTTATATACCATAATTATATTACTATGTACATGGGTAGTTTTTTTCGTCAACTATCTAGCATGGCAAGCGTCCTCTATCGGGATGTTTTCGGCATTATCGGTGTCATCGCGGTCTTCCCACGTAGGGTATTTGGCCTCGAGCTCATATGCCGTGTCAGCCTCCTGTAAACGGGGAGTGATGGGCGACTCTTCCGTGTCGACGCTGGTCATGCGGAGCTTTGCTTTGCGTGCAGACGCGTTTGTGGCGTGCGACACGGCGGACCTCTCGGACGCAGAGCGCAGCGTGCTACCAAACACGCGGGGCCATATCCGCACCAGGATGAGCCTCAATGTCGGCAAGCAGGCGCACATGAGACCGACATTGATTTCAATAGTGGACCATAGCGCCAAGGGCAATTCATCCCAGGTCGGGTTGATGGAGTTGGCAAAGTAAATGAGCGATCGTAGCCGCAGCGCTGAAACGACGGTGACACTTTGTTCTGTTAGCTTTTGCGCGTGCCCTTTGCAGCAGATGGAGAGAGACGTGGGTCAACTTACAAACTGCCGGTGAGGAACATGATGGTCGCACCGACCTTTTTCTTCCAGTGCAGCTCCAGCTTGCGAATCTGAAATAGCGGGATGCCAATCATCCACACGTCAATGGCGGTGCTGACGCCGCCGTGTATCCACCCCAGCAGGTTGATTCTCGTGCAGTGGCCCTCGATGGGCTGGACGTAGCGCATCCAGTAAAAGGCGACGGGCATGCACTGAAACACGGACAGCAGCATAAAGGTCAGCCCAAAGAGGCCCGTGACGGCCATGGTCAGCCAGAGCACGGCGCGGACGCCGGTGCCGGGAAAGATGCTCAGGTAGAAGAAGAGCAGGCTGAGCTTGATGGTGGTGACGAGGAAGAGGTAGAGGATCTGCTGGGCGTAAAAGTAGCGGCCAAATGTCTCGATGGCGTCGGGCGTCAGGGTCCAGACGTCCTTGCCGAGGCCGTGGCGGGTGAGGCCGACGCTGTTGATGATTGTGCAGGGCAGGCCGACGCAGATGGAGATGATGATGAAGCAGTCGTCGCGGCCGAGCTTGCCGGTGTAGCTGTAAAAGACTTTGAAGATGAGCCTCGCAAAGACCATGACGCCGGTGATGGCGCAGAGCGTAATGGACGTGACGTCGAATGAGGTGGCGCGGTCGCGCGGCGGGAGGTCGCACGTGGCCTGGGTTTGGTTCATGGTGGTGATGCCCTCGGCCATGGTGCACGCGGCCTGGACGCACGACTCGACCGTCTTTCTCGTCGTGTTGTTGCTGCAGAGACAGGTTGCGTCGGCGCAGGCCTCTTTGGTTGTGGCATGTTCAATGCATGGTTTCTTTTAAAAGTTTGAGCGAGGTTAGACTTTGGTGTTTCCTCCCCTCTCCCCCCCCCCCCCCCCCTCCTTCATTTGATAACAGAGCAACTTACTGCGCACGAGGGTATTTGATCCAAGACTGTCGAGATATTACGCCTTTGCACCGTCAGGTCGTCGAAGGCGACGCCATGTTGTAATGATGAGACGAATTGGCTGGCTAATGTCGTGTCTCGGCCCTGGCAAACTCCTGCAAGCCACGCTGCGGCAAAGCCCAGAGACAGCCCTGCGGAATACATGTTGATCATTGTTTCTGTTTCTGTTTTCTGTATTGTATGGTATAGGCTAGAGGCGATGAAATCACACGCAGACGGCGGTTTTGGGCGGGAAACCGCTTCTTTTCTTTACATGACCGCCGCGACGATGCGGGTTTGATCGAATCGTAACGGCCGATTGGGAGATGGCCAAATTGTTGGGATGAACAGGACGAAAGGAGGAAAGGAGTTTGAAAGGGTCTGCGGACTTTGTTGGAACAAAAACTCGCAGAAGAAGCCCCGACAAAAACAAAAAAGTCTATTTGCCGCTTCGTTGCGTGAGCTGGGTGGCACAGACTTTCTTATTATACACTACGCCACGCCTCTCGTCCAATTCACCCTCCTCCACCTCAAACAGACGCCTGCCCCAGAACGGATTTTTTTTTTTTTGGCGCTCCACACTGAAGAAAATAGGACAATAAAGAGGGCAAACAACAAGGACGACATCAGTCCCGAGAGCCCACGTCGGCAATGGCGGGCTGGCTATTACTAGCAAAGTTGATGTTGCATGCCATCAAAAGTCAGGGGGGGGAAGAGGGCCGGAAGGGGTTGTCCCCGCCCTAGGTAGGAGTGGAAAGAGCCGGCGGACCAGAGGCCTGCCATCCTGCCTGCCGTCTCTTCTCCACCCCCGCAAACGTCCTGGCAGGTCGGATGGGCCGAGAAAGGCCAGAAAAAAAAGTGGTGATGTGGTGTTTTACAACCAACCATGAGCAAAGGCTGCCCACCATCACCACCAAAAACAACAGCCAGCCCTTACCCAAAGAGATTCAGTTTTCCCCCACATGGCGTTCTTTATACCAGTAGAGAAGTAGACAAGACACGCAGAATTCCGTTCTCTTCCTTTGCGCCGAGGCAAGAACCGGCGGCCATGTGTCATGACGGAGAGTACCGCTTACTCGGTACGTTGTCATGGTTTTACATGCAAAGTGGTTGGTTGTTTTGCCTGTGTCGAGTTTGTAAAGCTGAAGTTGGTCTTGTCCCATGTGAAAGAAGGGGGGAAGGGGGGAGGAAAGAAACCGCCGAACCGAGCCCAAGCTGTCATAAATCAGCCTTGGCCGTTTGTCACAATTTCGTTTACTGTATATTTTTTTTCTTCTTTTTTTTTTCTTTTTTTATCGTCTCTTTTAGGAATAGAAGAGCCAGGATCAGGGATGAAAATGTACTGCGGAAAGAATTAGATTTTAATGCGCCGTTGGGGCTAGCACGGACGTCTATGGCGCGCACTGATGCTGATGAACTGGATAGGATGAAAGCTAAAAAATTGGAAAAAAAAATCAAAATAGAAAAAAGAGAGATGAGATTTTCCACTGTGGAGCCAATGAAGAAGAAACAAAAGCAGACAGTCTGGCAAAAAGTCTGATGTTTACAACAATACTGAAATTGGGAGGTGCGGGAAGGGAAAGCGGGTAATTCCTTTTTGCCCCCCCCCCCCCCCCCGGCTTTCGGAAATGTCAACCCTCTCGGCAACGTCTTTGTTGGGGCTTGTCGACATCGTGATGCGCCCGCACAAACACACGAGTGACAAAAATTTACTTGACGTGTCGTGTCGTGTGCTGCGAAATGCAGCGCAGCAAGTCATTTTTATTGTTTCGCTTACTAGTCAAGGACAATGGCCCCCAATCTAAAACAAAAGCTCTTTTCGATTCAAAAAAGTCTCACTTTTTTTTTTGTAGCCCCTTTCGACCGAGACAGCTTAGACGGGACCACAGTCTACAATGTAACAATACTATTGAAAAAAAAAAAGTCTCTTTTCCTCTCTCTCTCTATAAAAAAGTATCTGGTTGGCATCTCTAGTTCTAGCCAATGTCTCAGTTGACCGCGGGGGACAATTGCCGGGGCCGCTGCCGCATGACTAGCCAGTACTAGTAAATAGTCGTGTGTTGCAGCCTCGGGTCAGTTAGTTCCACTACCTCTGATTAGTTTAGGAACAATTTTTCTCTTTTTTTGACTACCCTTTTTCTTTTCCGAAAGAATATAACCAAAAATGTCACGTAATAAGACTCCGGCTTCTTTTTTAGCAGAGTGCAACATGATGCCAAGGTTTCGGCCAGGTTCACTCCGATTTTCCGCCTTGACCTTGACCGTTGGCGTTGCAAGCATCTCACCTTGTCTCAGCGCATTGACGTTCATCACAAGCAAACGACCCAAAAAAGTTTTCATAGATTCTTTTCCATCTGCGTCTGGAAAGCTGACCCCAGGGGGAGGGGGCAATGGGGGTATACTGCCAACTTTTTTCCCCAAAAGATGCCAAGCCTGCCGTGTGCTTGTCAACCCGCTACTCAAAAGGGGCGGCCTGTCCCAGCCGTTATAAAAATCTGCTCGGCCATCCTTTTCCCCTGTGTTACTAAAGAGGGGAGCCTTTCCCCGGGATCGACATGCGGCCGCCCGCACATCAAAGCATGTGTATCGCAACGGGCTATGCAACATCGCCTATGCGTCGGCTGTTGCATTTTGCTGGGTTTTGAAACCGAGCATGGCCGCAAATCCCTTCCACTGAGCCGACTAGTAAGAACTAGAGAACGTCTGGACGCCCTCTTCGGTTACAATGGTGTCCAGAGTTCTGGGCTCGCCTTTCGCTGTCCATGCCCGACCATCATGACAATCCATTTATAAAGGCGCAGACATGTAACCGCGACTGGCCGAGAATCCTCCGGCTCTCGTTATTTGTCTGTTTTGGCCGCAACGTAATCGTCCATTGAGTTCGCTGATCTTTTTTTTCCCCTTGTCCAATTTCTTTCCAACGCGCTACCCATCGACGCGTTATCATGTGTCCTCGGGCGACGACTTGCCCTCGGCCGCCTTCCAACGGTACTCGCGCTCCACGCCCATTCTGCGCTGCGCCGTGTCGCACAGCCTCTCGTCGCCGCACTCGCACACGCCGCCCTCGCGCAGCCAGCGATACGTGATGCTCCAGCGATCCCTCCGCGGGCGCACCACCGCCGCCGCCGTCTTCTTCTTATTCTTCTTCTCCTCCTCCTCCCCGTCGGCGTCGTCAAAAGCCTCCTCCACCAGCGTGTCCGTCTTGCGCGCGCGGATCCCGTGTGTCCAGTGCAGCCGCGCGTCGCCAGACATGCGCATCATGCTCCGCGGCGCCAGATCAACGTCGACCTTGATGGCCTCCCCCCGCGCGGCCCCGCCATCATCACCACCGCCGCCGCCGCCGGCGGGGCGGCAAAACTGCATCAGCACCGGCGACCCGAGCGATAGCGAGTACAGCTGGTCAAACGCGCTGTGCGTGTCGGCGTGCGGCGGGATGCCCGTCCCGGGCGGGTAGTGCTGCACGCAGACCTGGTCCGGCGGACGGCCCTCGTCGGCCGGCAGCAGCGGCAGCAGCCAGTCCGGAAACGGCGCGTGCGGCACGTCCGTGTCAATGGCAAACGTCTTGTAGCTAAATGTGTAGCCGTAGTGTAGCGAGCGACGGCCCTTGCGGTCCGGCCAGTCGAGCTGGTCGCAAAGGATTTGCAGGATGGTCTCTTCGTGTTCTTTGGATATAAAGTCTTTGTGCACGAAAAGACCGGCCGGCTCGGTGTCGAGCGGCTCCATTGGAAGTTGGTGCAACGCTTCAAGTCCGGCCCTGGCTCTCGTCGATTGTGAAGTGTTGTGTGCGAGAAATGTTGCCAGCCTTTTTGAGGTAAATCACGTGATCTATTCCGAACGCATGCAGTTTTCGATATTGCATGTATTCACAGAGATAGCTCCCAAAGGAGAAAGTGATGCCTTTTTTTCTTTTGTTAGTCTATTTAGAGGTCACTTGCACTTATTAAGCCGCACCATCTCGCTTGTGTGCTGGACACGCGACGAGTTGTCTTGGTCGCTCCTAGCTCGCTCGGCTTACACCGCAACCAACACATGCAGACATGACCAATTCACCAGCCATGTAGACTGCATCTCACATTCACTTAGCCCGAGTTAACATCCATCATGGCCCAACACAGGTAGCTCCCGTGTCGTCTTCACCAAGCTTGCGGCATCTCGCCTCCGACACCGCATCTTGGCGTGATCAATGGCGCCACCGAAAGTGGATTTATCGAGGGCCGGAACCCGTGGCCGGAACGCTTGCCGCGAGCTAAACTGAAATAGAGATGCGGCTTAAAAAGAAAAGGCGCGAAGAAACTACCTCTTTGGGCTCGCTACTCCGAGTAATGCCGGCCCAAAAACATTGGAGACCTCATTCGTCCATTCGAGCAAACCTTTCTTCAATATGGAGTCATGACCAGTGGGCCTTGTTGAAGAGGGGGAAGAATAGGTAGTTTGTCAGTGTCCGCCTCGTAGTTCTGCATGTAAGACGGTGAATACAATCCACTTCTTCTTCTGCTGTTGCCAGCTTTGCAAGACGTTGAATACAATCCATTCCTCTTTTCGCTGTTGTCAGCATTGCAAAGACTGACTGTAACTACAATCTCACTTTTCCCTTGTTGCCGTTTTCCCAGCTTTTGCGAAAACAGTTGCCCGTTGCATACACACATTTTGGCTTTTTCCCTTTCGTTGAACAATGGCAACCAAAGCAATGACAACGACGTCGACAACCAGCACGGCCTTGGAGCTGGGCAACAACCATCGTAATGAGCAGCAGCAACGCACCACCACCACCACCACCACAACCACCACAATCCAGCTCCGCGGGGCATTGGCAGCCCCGGACTCGTCGTCCGGCAGCGACGACCTGGACCCCATCCTCGAAGCCTCCCGCATCGCCGACAGCACCGTCCCCGACGGCGGCCACGGCTGGGTCGTCATCTGCGCCTGCGCCGTCGTCTCCTTCTGGCTCACCGGCGTCAACTACAGCTGGGGCGTGATGCAGTCCGCCCTCGTCGACGACGCTGGGCTCGGCTCCCCCTCCGCGCTCTCCTTTGCCGGCTCCATCCCCGCGACGCTCATCAGCGTCATGGCCATGCCCAACGCGCGCATCGTGCGCCGCCTCGGCGCGCGCTGGACCGCCGTCGCGGGCATCTCCGTCATTGGCCTCGCCCAGATCCTCAGCGGCTTCTGCGTCACCGCCGCCAGCCTGCCGGGCCTGTACGTGACGGCCGGCGTCATGCTCGGCGTCGGCATGAGCCTCTGCTTCACCGTGTGCTCCGTCACGCCCGCCCAGTGGTTCAAGCGCCGCAGGGGGCTCGCCAACGGGCTCGTCTTTGCGGGCGGCGGGCTCGGCGGCGCCATCATCACCATTGTCGAGGGCCTCTTGATTCAGCGCTTCGGCGCGGCCTGGGCCTACCGCGTCATGGGGCTCGCGACGCTGGCGACGGGGCTGCCGGCCGCGGTTTTTATAAAGGAGCGCAGCGCCGTCGCCGTGGTCGGCACGATTGAGTGGCGGCTCTTTAGAGATGTCCGCTTCAGCCTCATGTTTGTCGCCGGCGCCATCGCCACGTTTCCGCTGCTCGTGCCGGCCTTTTTCCTGCCGCTTTACAGCAGCTCGCTGGGCCTGTCTGCCGGCACCGGCGCTGCTCTTCTTGCCGGCTTCAACTTTTCCTCTGCGGTGGGACGCATTCTGTGCGGCCTTCTGTCCGACAAAGCCGGGCCCATCAACACCATGTTTGGCTGTCTGCTGGTCAGCTCCCTAGGCATGTTGGTCTTGTGGCCAACCTCGACTACCGTGGGGCCGCTGGCCGTGTTTGCCGTTTTGAACGGCGCTGCCAATGGTGGCTTCTTTTCCACCATCCCGACGGTAGTGGGCAACGTCTTTGGCTCTGCGCGCGTGGTTGTCGCCTTGGGCATGATAGTCACTGGATGGGCTGGAGGTTATCTCATGGTAAAGTTTTCTTTGCATACTTTTGTTCGTTAAATCTTCTTGCTTGGTTCTAACGGTTGCCTACACAGGGTGCTCCAATCGCTGGTTATATTCTGGATGCATATGGCGGCCAGGAGGGCGGCTTACACGCATATCGTCCAGCCATGTTTTATGCCGGCTCCCTTGCATTTGCGGCTGCCGTCTTGGTAGCTGCCATGCGACTCCGAATGAACGTGCCTCTGCTAGGCAAAGTTTAAAAGTGGTGCTGGGCCAAATCTTTGAGCGTATTAAACTCGGTAGCGATCCCTCTTTTCGGATCGGCGTGACGTTGGACGAAATGCAATAGACGATGAAATGAATAGACGAAAACATGGACAATTGATGGAAGGACTAGACTAAAGATAAAAAGTAAGCTAATGAAAACATGGTAGCGAATGTTTGAAATCTTGTACAAAGAAAAAACATTTTGTCGAGCCCCGTGCCAACTCCAGAAAATAATAATAATACATGTGTATATGTGCTTGCAGCTTGACGCCGAAGCCGGGCGTGACACTATACCCGTTTCCGAGAGAATATACTTGTGACATCGACATTGGCCACCTTGACCAAGGCGCTTATCTCTCTCATGTGCAGTAGACCTCGAGGTAGGACAATGTACAGTCCCGACTCTTGCTCTTCGTCTGGCCGCAGCTTGTCGTTGTGTGTTTGCTTCCCCGACGCCTTGATTGATCCCATCACGCGACGGTAGCCATCACGTGTCAGCTTTGCGAGCAAGCCCTCGCCGCCAGTGACGTCCTTGAGCTCCCCATATGGCTCGAACCCGAGGCTGAGATATGAGACGCCGCTGTTGCGCAGCAGCTGCATGGCGGAGATGACGAGAAGATCGGTGATACCGCGAGGGGCGTCTTCGGAAGCAACGCAAGGATCCAACTGGAATCCATTGTTGGCGCCTAGATATCGTAGACCAGCAATACCGTTGGCATGACCGTCGCGGTCGCACGTGTAGAGAAACATGGTAATGTCTGGTCGCGAGAATAGGTCGTACTGTGTAATAAAAGCTTGTGCATTGGGTGGCCGGGAGGTGTCGCGCTGCGCGCGCCAACCATCGTAGACTGCTTGCAACTCTGTTTCAAGGGCCACGTCATATCCATCAACACTCGGCGCGTAGATTCCAACAGAGACGCCGCCGCGATCAGGGTCCAAGAGCTGGCGGCACTGGCTGATTGTGCGCTTTCCTGCCTTGTTCTTGAGCAGCGGGTTTGTAAGAGGATTCAAGACGCGTTCGCGCCCGAAATGCATCGTCACACAGCCCTTTTTCTGTGACTGCTCTGCAAAGGCGGCGCTAGCTCCTATATAAACGATTCGGAGACGTCGACTGCCGCGAAACTGCTGAAACTCGTCGAGAAGAGGCTGGATCTGGGCCGGTGAGCAGAGAGGGTCACCTGCAATGACGGCCGCACCACTCTTGACCTTGTACACCAACGATCCATGGCCTTGCTGGCTGACAAAGAGTTTGTAGCTGGGATCGAGGATGCCCATGTGCGCGGTGCGGCTAAACTGATGATAGGAGCTGTCAAAGTCGTCGCTGCCGCAGGATGAGCTGCGGCTTTCGGACGTTTGGGTGCTCGAAGCGTAGCCGTCGATGCTGCTACCACTTATACGCGTATCCATGGACGTGCGAGGGCCTGCTGTCTTGGGCTTGCAGCGAAAAGACAAGTTGGGCAGCCCAGAGACTCGCGGACCAGTATTGTTCGAGGCCGCGGCACAGACTGTGTCGATGAGTGCGCATGGACGAGTCGACATGCCCGAAATCGAGCTCGAGGCGGTACTGGCGCTCTCTGGGTATAGATAGTTTCTCAGCATCATGTCTGGATTATGAAAACAAGGGTTGAGTATTGGTGTATGAAGATGCGGGCAAATGGGAGGAACGTTTCTACTGAATGGACAAGGCGGAGGAAGGGGTGTGCCATATATGACACCCTGCCAGTCAAGAAATCAAGCCCTTTTTTTTTTTCTTTTCCTTTTATTTATTAGGCTTGTGCCTTGGGCTTGTCTGACCGGTACAAAGACTCCTTGTGCTCCGCCTCTGCCTGCATGCCACCAGCGTGGGCGCAGCTCGGGGCGGCAAGACGGCCGTTCGCTACATGCTGCCTCGATGCGGAAGGCAGATTGAAGGCCTCGCACTCGTCGCTGCGGCCAGCCGGGGCCCCGAAACGAATTAGTTGATCGGCTAGGGAGGGTGGAGGCGGCGCTGTAATTTGTTCAGAGTAGGGCTGAGGCCACGCAGTCAGACTGTTTCGCTTCCCGGCTTGGCCGCTCGGCTCGAGGGGGGGGGGCGCTCCCAAGTCGACGAACCAGAGAACATGTACAAGTAATGCTCGTTTGGGCGGCGGCGATACAAGGGACCCGGGCTTATTCTACCCCCCGAAGGGAAAAAAAAGCTTGGCCTGCAGTGCATCCAAACTAACTAGCCATAGGAGGAAAACGACAGGTGATGAGATGGGGCGGCGCCGGCAAAAGTTTGCGTGGGTGACGTTGACGTCTTGTCATACGAAGAACCAGTACGCCGACGCAGCAAATCACAGCGCGTTCAAGTCAGTGATGATGGTCATTCTAGCGCTGCATGGCTGCCCGGTCCGATCGTATTGCTTGCGTGGCGTAGCAGCCTTGTCATCGGCGAATCGCCCAGACTTGGAAGCGACAGCCTTGTGTGTGTGTGTGTGTGTGTGTTTTTTTTTTTCCCCTACGATTGACGAGGATTTTAGCTTTGGCGTGAACGGCTTCAACCCCAAACGAGTGTTGCGAGTCGTTCATGGCGCAGCTTCACAAGCGTCTACCCTATTGTAGCTCAGCCAGGTTCTGTCCGAGTCCAGGTCTTGTTCTAGTGGCCGTGCATCATCTCTCTGCGGATCTCTTGGTGTAGTAATAATGTCAGCGACAAGCTTGCGTCTGAAACTTGTTTTTTTGCATGTCTTTGAATGACAAAGTGGGAATTTTGCCAAAATGATGCAACCACCACCAGGGCATGGAGTAATAATCAAAAGTTCCTCCAGTCATCTTGTCTCAAGACTGAATTACGCGCAGCCACGATGCGACGCGCGAACGCCACAGCACAGCCGCTAAAACAATTTCCTTTAAATTTTCAACGCTGTTTCAACCCCCCCCTTCCCCGGTGTGAAGAAAAACGGTTTATTAGTGGTAACAGTTGCGTCGTTGAAATTTACCATGACAATGATGGCTGGGCCAATCCCTCTGCATAGGAGCAGAGTATGCTAGACAAACACATGCATACCATACACACTTAAAATCATAAATAACCAGTCGTCTCAAGACTGACCACGTCGACCTGCAGCTAACGTTTAGTGAAATGCCTACAAGTTGGTGGGCTGACCAGCCTGCAAGTTGGCGCGCGCAATCTGAGCAATGCATACGTATGCCTGGCCCACACACGCCAAATCCGAGCAAATCGCCGCCGACATTTTCGAGCCTGACTGAGACAAGTGCGTTCTGCCTTGAGGAACGCCTCATGAGATGCCCCCCCGATTTCGATTTATGCTTCAGTCCTGACAAAAATGCGAAAAACGTTGATACACAGCAACTCGGACAAGCAACGCGAATCAGTTTCTAACTAATGATTTTCTTTTATTTTTTTTTTAGGGCAGCAGCAAAACATGGTGGCAGTGCCCGCCCAAAGTTTGATTACGAGCGGTGGGTCGATACCTGTATGGATTAGTTGGTGAATGAAAAAGCTTCTGGAAGGCGAGTAACAGGGTTTCCTCGTGCGCCGAGGAGCCCTCGGGACCCAAGCACCGGATCCCTAGGCGCCCGATGTCTGATGCAACCGTGACAGTCGGCGAGACACCAGACGGATCGGAAGATCATGTTTGCAAGATGAATAATGTATTTAACTATTTCTCGGGCGCTGTTTTCGACACGACTCTGAGTTTGTGCTTTTTTTAAAACCAGAAATATCCTCCCCTCCCTCCGTTGGTCATTGCTCAGTGCCCCGTGAATAGGTGGTGCTTGACCGGGGGGCCCTGCTTTCTTTTAGGTGCCTCAAATGTGCTATATGCTTCAGCTAGGGCTGAGTCCCAGCTGACCTTGTGCTACCGTTGGCCCGTTTTTGATTCTGTTGAAGCGATTTGCACAACTACCATCTCGAATATTTTTTTCTTTGTTGTCAGTTTTTATCCATGAAGAAAACAGCTAAAGCGATCGGCCAGCCAAGCATGGCGCCCATCGCCGCTACTGCATGGTGGCTTCGAATCCCGTGCTGACCCAAAAAGGTGTGGTAGCGCCACGGTATGACGTATGGTGGTTTTCTGATCGTGTTGAGCCTCAAGTTGGGGACAGCCAAGGCTGATAATATCCAAGAGTCAGGTTGCAGGGCGTTATTATAATACGACACCTGTTGCCCACTGCCAGGGTAGTGTCAAGAGTCAAGACTCAACGGATAAGGGATATACAAATGATTGTTTTGATTCCACTTGGGCGTGTCCACCATTCCTGTCGGAGATGCAATCCCCAGGGGGCACACCGACGGTAGATGGTCACGGTCGCATCTTGACTACGCTTTCAACCAAGCAGTACTAACTATCCCAGTCTTGCAGAGAGCCCTGTGCCGAGTATATCCGCACAATTCTATAATCAAGAGTTGGAGTCAATTGAGCTGGTCCCGGTGAGCTTCCGTCCTATCACGGTCACCTCCGGTCCCTCGGCGACATCGGTCATAGTTGGGGTATGGGGAAAAAAAGTGGCAGCATAACTGCATAATCAAATTTGGGGTTTCCCCTTGTTTGATAATGAAAACTAGCCACTGACTCGCGGGGGCCCAAGGCTGGGCAGAAGAAAAAAAAAAACCACGCAACCTTTATCAGTACCCTCTCAATCCTCATCACGCGACGGCTAGTAAATGACCAATGCGAAATTTCTCCAGTGGGGGGTCCCGTCGTGTGAGCGAGCCCGTTTGCTGGGATATAGCCTCCTCGCAACTCCGCTATTTTGCCTGCAGGGTCGTCTGATTTGGGGGGGAAAAAAAAAGGGCGTATGCTGCCGGGGCCTGTTGGATTGCCAATAATTATTAACGGCGACTCTCTTGGGTGGTCAATTGGCGCACACAGAACCAACAGCTCGTTGATGTCGGTGGTTGTTCTCGTTCAACAACGGGGGTTTGTACGGGATTATCGTGAGACAAAATCTGCACAAGTCAGTCGGTTCTCGGAACACGGAAACCCCCAAAACAACTAACCCCTGGCAAGCCACCACGTTAAAATTTTTCGACTTTTTCCCTCTCTGGGTTGTTGAGGCGGACGCCACGCGCGCCTTGCCAAGTACAGAATGCCGGTTCTAGACGCTAGCTGCCGTCAGGAGCACTCTGATAGGCCGTTCCCAAGTAACTACCTAGTAACGTTGGAAGGGTCATTGTTCGTGTTAGCTGAGGAGTGATGTGTGGGTCATGACCGCGCCGCTTGGCCCTTGGGGATCCCAAAAAGTTTTCTATTTCATCTTTCTTCTCCAGGTCGCATTTTCCCCGGACCAGGTTCCTCCTTGTCATCTGTCTCGTTCATTTCTTTTGTTTGCGGGGAAACAAAGTTGGTTATACGGTATAGAAAAGAGCCGCAGTCGCCCGCCTTGACGAGTCCCTCCAAAACAACCCCAACTTTGCCCATCTACGACATCTCTACCACATCTCAACACACCTTACCACATCTTTACCACATCTTTACCACATCTTTACCACATCTTCACACATCTTACCACATCTCTACCTTTGCCGCCACAACCAGACTTCTTCCATACCGGCAACTTTCTCAGCACGTCCGTTTCGTTGTGCTACGAATCCGGACCCGACAATCTCAACATGTCGGCGGCACAACCCCATGAGGCTCCGACGCCTTCGTCCATTGACGACTATGGCAGCAAGAGCAGCACTCCCACCAAGCAGGCTGCTGGACACCGGCAAGGCGCCCTCATGCCGATGCAGATGCAGCAGCAAGACGCCGAGCTCGGCTTTGAGCAGAGCGACGAGCTCGACAATGACCAGATGAAGCAGCTCGCCGCCTCTGGCAACGCCCACTTTCACCGTCTCGGCTGGAAGCGCCTCGCCGTCGTCACCATTGTCGAGGCCGTCGCCCTCGGCGCCCTCAGCCTGCCCAAGGCCTACGACACGCTCGGCATGTTTCCCGGCGTCTTCCTCACAATCACGCTCGGCCTCATCGCCATCTTCACCAGCTGGATCGTCGGCCAGGTCAAGCTAAAGTACCCCGAAGCCGCCAGCTACGCCGACGCTGGGCGTCTGCTGCTCGGTCGCTTCGGCTACGAGCTCTTTGGCGCGGCCATGGTCTTGGAACTTGTCATGGTTGTCGGCTCCCACGCGCTGACGGGCAGCATCGCCCTGGGCGATCTCAACAATGGCCGTGTCTGCTCCGTTGCCTTTTCGGCCATTTCCGCCATCATCCTGCTGATACTTGCCATTCCTCCCTCCTTCACCGAGGTTGCCATCCTCGGCTACATTGACTTCGTGTCCATTATTGTCGCCATTGGCATCACCATTATCGCCACGGGTGTCCAGGCTACAAACAGCGACCACGGTCTCAAGGGAGTCGATTGGCGGACCATGCCCAAAGAGGGCCTCGGCTTCGCTGAAGGTTTCGTCGCCGTCAGCAACATCATCTTTGCCTTTAGCTTCGCCATTGGCCAATTCTCCTTCATGGACGAGATGCATACCCCGACCGACTACATGAAGTCCATCTGGGCCTCGGGCATCATCCAAATCGCCATTTACACGCTGACTGGTGCCTTGTGCTATGCCTTCATCGGAAGCAGTGTACTTGCGCCGGCTCTGCTCTCAGCCGGCCCCACCATCTCCAAGGTGGCGTTTGGCGTTGCCTTGCCCGTCATCTTCATCTCTGGTTCCATCAACTCTACCGTGGCTCTGCGATATATCCACGGCCGCATCTGGAAAAAGTCCATTGTGCGATATGTCAATACACCCCGGGGCTGGTTCTGGTGGATCTCCCTCGTCACCGTCTTTACCATTATTGCTTGGATCATTGCTGAAGCTATCCCCATCTTCTCCGACTTGCTGTCGCTTGCCTCTGCGCTCTTCGTGTCGGGATTTTCCTTTTGGATTCCCGCCGTCATGTGGTTCTATCTCCTCTGCGAAGGGCCCTGGTACTCGCGCAAGAATATCCTCATCAGTCTTGGGAGCGTTGTCGCTTTCATCATTGGCATCATCACTCTCGGCGCTGGCACTTATGCTACAATTAAAGACATTGTAAGTATTTTTTTTTCTTCTTTTCTTGTTCACCATTTCTCCCCATTTTCACGGCTAATAATGGCATACAAATAGATTGACCAAACTACACAAGGCGACACTCATCGCCCATTTACTTGCCGCCCGCTCCCCAACGTGGGCAATCCCGCCGCTGGCCACTAAAGAAATTGAAGAATTTGATGGAAACCATACGATACCCGTACAGTGTATTATAAAGTTAAACAGCCATTTTTCTAGTATGACTATTTTTTTTTTTTTTTTGCGATAGACTTTGATGCATCCTTGAATGCAAAATTCATCTTTTCATGACAAGCTGCCCCTTCTGTGTGACGGTGGGCAAAGCCTGTATACAAGCTTTTAGAAAACATGAGATAAAAATGCATTTACAATGCATAATTCAAACAATAAAAATTCTTGCTATCATCTATCTGTCTAGTCATCGTCTTGCTCAATAATCATACTTATTATATAATATTACGCTCCTACGCCTCAGCGCTAGGAGAGGCATCCACGCCAGTGCTGCGACCCTCCTTGTGGTAAGCGCCGCTTTCCCACTTGGCAGAAGTGATTGGGTTAACGTGCTGAATGTACATGAGGTCGACTTCCTCCAGAGTGCGGTCCTTGGACTCAATGACGAAGAAGAAGACAATGACGACCAAGGCAGCACAGCAGCCGGCAAAGACGAGGCCATAGAGGTAGTCAATCTTGTCAGTAATGAAGCGGGTGAAGAATGACAGCATAAAGTTCCAGAACCAATTCGCGGCAGTAGCCAGACCCATGCAGACACTGCGGTAGCGGAGAGGGTACAGCTCCGAGTTGACGGCCCAGACAACTGGACCCCAGGAGACGGCAAAGGCGACAATGGAAAGACAAGAGAAGACGATCAAGACGCTACCGGTTGTCGAGTTATTCGAAGGGTCACCAAAGTGTCCGACAAAGGCGTAGATCAAGAAGCACATTGACATCCAGCCCGCACCCATCATGAGGATCGGACGTCTTCCCCATCTGCTAACGATCCAGAGGGACACGATAGTGGCAACCACGTTGACGGATCCTAGGATAAGCTGGGTGACGTAGCTGTTGCTAAGACCGGTAGATGCGAAGACGGTTGTTCCAAAATAGAAAAAATAGTTGACGCCGACGAGCTGCTGTCCAGCTCCTAGGGTAATACCCAGTATGGTTCGGTAGAACATTCGCGGTCCAGTAAAGATTTCGAAAAAGCTGAATTCCTTTGATAGTTCGCTCTCCTCGTTGATTTTGTTCTGAAGGTCGTTGATCTGGTGTTCGACGGTGACTGAGTTTTCCGGCAGACCAGCGAGCTTGGCAATCGTTGTGCGAGCCTCTTGGGTGCGACCGCGGCCGTATGCGTATCGTGGGGACTCGGGGAAGAAGAGAATGAGTGTTCCAAGAACCAAGGCCCAGGCAAAAGAAAGGCCGTTGGGAATGCGCCATGATGCACTGTTGTCCATCTTTTCGGTGCCAAAGTTGACAATCTCGGCGAGCCAGATACCAAAAGTAATGAGGAGCTGATATGAAGAAACAACCACACCGCGGATGGGGGCAGGTGAGCATTCGGACTGGTACATGGGCACGACGACCGACAGGGAACCAATGCTCAGACCAGTGATGAGTCGGCCAATGGCGAACTGGACCCAGTGCGTGCTGGAAGAAATCTCAATGACGGTGCCGATGCAGGTGAAGAAGGCAGTAAGAGAAATGGCCATTCTGCGACCGAGCATGTCGGCCATCTTGCCGGCAATCAGGGCACCAATGAGGGCGCCAATGCTGACGAGACCGACAATCGTGCCCTGTCGCGCCGCGCTGAATTCGTAAAGACCGTTGGCGCCGAGCTGGCCAAATCGACGCGAGTAATCCTTCATGGGGAAGAAACCAGAGATTTCACCACTAAACAAAAAAGATGGGAGTTAGACACTGGAATCAAGAAGAAAATGTTGCGGACAGCGCATCACTGTACCTGACGTAGCCAAAGATGAGGCCGCCGAGACTGGCCGTGAAGCCGGCAGCCACGGCCAAGGCTGTGACCTTTTGCTCATCCGGGCTGACGCTCTGGTTCTGCGCCAGCTCAACCTGGGGTCGCTCATCCTCGGGGAGGTGAGCATTGCTGAGCTTGCGTTTGGTAAAGGCACCCATCGTAGTGTGTTGGGAGTTGTGCCCTATTGTTGTTTGTTGTTGTTGTGTCAATTGTAGCTCTTGTAGGTAATGATGCCAAAACAAGGGAGAGAACAGAGAGCACGGCCCTCGGTGAGCAGAGCAACTCTAATCGTATAAATAGAAGAAGGAGGAAAAAAAAAAAAAACAAGCCTGAGCAACAGTCCACTATTTTCCGGCGCAATTATTGTCAAGTGCAGTTCATCCATACGGAGAGTCATGCTGCGTCGGGGCAGGTGTGGTCCACATTCCCAGAAGAGTTGTTGCTAGTTTCGGTACTTTGCAGCCAGGTAATCGGTAAGCCGTGCCGGAGCACCGCCGGACATATTCCCTTGGCAGCATTCGAGTTGGCGGTTGCAGTGGGCCGATCCCGAGAGGAAGCTTTTTTTTCCTTCTCTTGTGGCGACCGAGTCACCCGCAAGCCGTCTCTGGCTTCTCAAAGTGCCGTTTCCTCCGAGCTCGTGTGTGTGTGTGCGCGCTGAAGCTGTTTTCTTCTGACGGGCAAAGAAAGAGCAAGACGCTCGTTTCAACTTGTTTGACTACTCCCTGTAATTATCAGCCTGTGCTTGTACGCATACCTGACTAGTCACTAGATGCACGCACAGCGGATCCAATCGAGGCACTATCGCGTTAGTTTGGGGGCTGGCGTACTTGTTGACATCATCCAGTGGAAAAGCCCAGTGCCTGTCACTCATTTCCCTTTTCCTCTTCCCCCGCCAATGCTTGTCACTGGAGCACCTTCTGCGAGTTGTCCTGCACAATGCGCTCAGGCGCGCTGCGAAGCAGGCAAATAGCCAGCCCCATGTACCCTGTTTTCCCCTTTGAAGATGCCAGCGCCAAACTCGTTGAGGCTTTTTTTAAGTGAGGAACCACACAATGCGCCAGGGCGATCCACTGTCTCGGGCCGATGAGCAGCAACAAGCCACTAAAGATTGGATGCTTACTGGGTGCTGTAAGGCTTTTCGAGCCCCTTGTTGCGCGTTTTGTCAAGACGTTTCGAAAAGAACGGCCGAGTCGGCAGCGCCGGTAGTGCCGAACGTCACGAGATGAGTTTGTATAATAAAGCAACAAATCTAGAAGGAAAAAGAAAAAGGTTAAACATGGCTCTGAAAGGGACGTTGGTCGGCGCCATCTAAAGGTCTGATGTAGTCTCGATTGAAAGATGCTATATCCGTACTCGGTAATCCGTACACTGTCGTAATAAGTTAGTAAACATGCTGCCTGGTCCAATCATATTTTGCATGTATTTATCAGTCGTGATCCACATCTCTCAAGCAAGACGCTGCAAGAGTGAGAAATAGGGGGTAACAAGACTAACAGTAGACTAATTACACAAAAAGTTTCCACGAGCCCCCTGGGGATTTTGCCTGACAATACCATGTGCTGTCTATAGCACTCCATGGGGCTCCGGAGTCTCTAAACTAATTAGACCGAGCTCACACGGCCCTATTTTACGAAAACGGTGGGAACCAACGAGGATAACTCCGGCCTATAACGGCAGAGCCGCACTCAATAGCTAAGTTATAACGTGAGCCAGCAGTGCCCAGCAACCACTAAAATTAAGTCACGGGACATGTACGATCGGGGCGGCAACGAACTGACTAGTTACGCCACTGTAAAAGTGGGCGCTCTACTGGACTGTATTTCTGGCGCGCAAGACTACCAAACTACCTAGAGACTCGGCAAATTTGTTGCTACTAATAGTGCAAGTCATGTCATCTTTGGAATTGCTGGCCTCGATTTCACGTCATCTCACGGCAAAAAGCCCGCCATTTCCAAGCCACAACATTGCTGTCCTTTACAGACCATAGAAGCAAAGTTTTGCTGAGTTGTACGAATGGAGAGCGCCCGTGCCATGCGACCGAGCGAAGCGATGCAGTCTGGCAGGTAAGCTAAACTCATGATGCTCTGCAAAATCCAAATAATAATAGTTCAAGGCAGATATTGATGTCGTGCTTCTCTGGCTATCGAACAACATGCAACATGGTGGCCAATTATTAGTAACGAATCGCAAAACGCCGACTTGCTAGCCCCTTTCCCCCGCATAACCCCGCGTTATGTCTACAATGTCATCCATCGCAAGCAGCTATCAGGCAACCTGTTACTTTGTGAAGCCTAATCGAGACATCTTTCTGCTTTGCCCATCATTCATCGAAAATTCGAAATGTCATCAGCTACCGACTTACCATTTGCCCTCAAGGACGCATCTCTTCTCAAGGACCGGTCCTATGTGAATGCCAAATGGGTAGAGGCCAAGTCGGGCAAACGCTTCAACGTCATTGACCCAGGCTCTGACAGGACCTGGGCATCGTGCCCGGACAATGGGCCCGAGGACGTGGAAGCAGCAGTCGAGGCGGCGTACGCAGCATTTCAAACATATCGCAAAGTCACCCCCCGCAAACGCGCACAGCTGCTCATTGCCTGGCACAAGCTGATTGACGAGCACAAGGATGACCTGGCTACCATTATGACCTGGGAGAGCGGCAAACCTCTTGCGGAAGCTCACGCCGAGGTTGCCTACGCACAGGGCTTCACTTGGTGGTTCGCCGGGGAGGCTGAGCGCATCCAGGGCTCAGTCAGCGTCCCGGCCGCGCCGAACCGCCGGGTCATGATTGTGAAGCAGCCCATTGGCGTTGCTGTTGCGCTGGTGCCCTGGAACTTTCCCATGGCCATGATTCTTCGCAAAGCAGGCGCCGCGTTTGCCGCCGGCTGCACCATGATTGTCAAGCCTTCGCCAGAGACGCCGCTGACCTGCCTGGCCCTGGCCGAGCTTGCCAGCCGCGCCGGATACGGCCCCGGGGTGTTTAACGTCTTGACGACTTCGCTCGCCAATACTCCTCCCTTGTCTGAAGCGCTTTGCCTGCACCCGAATGTGCGCAAAGTCACCTTTACCGGCAGTACGCGCGTCGGCAAGATTGTGGCTGGCCTTTGCGCGCGCAACCTGAAGAAGTGCACCCTAGAGCTCGGCGGAAACTGCCCATTCATCGTATTCGATGATGCCAACTTGGACCAGGCCCTGGAACAGTTGATGGCTCTCAAGTGGCGGCATGCAGGCCAGGCATGCATCACCGCCAACCGTCTCTACGTGCAGTCCAGCATTTATGAAAAGTTTACAAAGATGCTGGTGGACAAGACAAAGGGCCTCGTGGTTGGCCATGGATCCAAGGACGGCACGACCATGGGCCCGGTGACTACTCCCAATGGCATCAAAAAGGCGGAAGCGCAGGTATCCGATGCGCTCAATCTCGGAGCGCGCCTCGTTCTTGGAAGCGGTAAAGGCAGCCTCAAGGACGGCACAGGCAATGGCAACGGCGTGGGCGGCTACTTTATGGAACCCACGATTCTCACGGGAATGACAAAGGACATGCTGATGACGCGCGAAGAGACGTTTGCGCCAGTCTGCGGACTGTACTCGTTTGATACGGAAGAAGAGGTTACGCAGTGGGCCAATGACACGAGCATGGGTCTGGCAAGTTATGCTTTTACCAAAAATATGGATCGGGTGTTTCGCCTGTCTGAGAATCTCGAAGCTGGCATGATTGGTGTGGTACGTGACAACTTGCAGAATTCAAGACTACGTTCAGCATTCGCTAACGAAAAAGACAGAATACTGGCAACAGCTCTGCTGCAGAAAGCCCTTTTGGTGGAATCAAGGAATCTGGCTATGGAAAGGAGAGCGGTAAAGATGTCGCCGTCAACGAGTACCTTGTTGCAAAGACGGTGACCATTACACTCGAGGGTCATTTTTAAAGTACAGTCTGCGAGACTTTGCTCAATCTATACCTTTGTAATCGGGTGTTCCTGCCTCATGTAAGCAGTTTGAAATTCCAACATGAGGCTTTAGCCTCGAACGGATTAGTCTACGCCCTGTCGTGTTAGTGGCGCGCCCTTCTTGAGCGACGACGCTGACGACAAACATGTTGGCAATAAATACAGCCAGCCAGCTGTCGAAGAGGCTGAGAGAAAAAAAAAAGAAGAGAAGGGAATCGACAGATGAAGAAGAAGACCCTTGATTCATTCCCTCAACATGGCGACATCTATTCCCGAGTCATTCAAAGCCATCGCAGATACTTGGGCACCTCACCTGGTCGCCAATGTGAACGGACAGCACATCAAGATTGCCAAGATTGACGGTTCATTCGTCTTTCACTCGCATCCCGACTCTGACGAACTCTTTTACGTCTTGTCAGGCCGCCTCACCATCAAGTTTGAGGAGGACCGCGAAGCCATCACCATGGAGGCTGGCGACATGTATGTTGTGCGCAAGGGCGTCCGCCACTGCCCAGTCGCAGATGATGCGCAAATTATGCTCATCGAGGCTGCCAATACGGTCAATACTGGCGATGCGCCGGTATCTGAGCGCACCAGACAAGTCAGCACGCGATTTTCAAGAATAGACTGATGTCTGTTGGGGGAGGGGGAAAGCAAAGTTTTACTGTTGATACGAGGTAGTTGAGTTTGAAGAGGGGAGTCTGCATATCATGTTGCGTTATATCCAAAGTCACAAACATTGTCATTCCTATATCTGCGTCACTCGCACGAACTACTGGTTCAATAGATGAGTTTTTTTAGAAAGCGCCCAGGCACGCCGTTTCTCCCAATCATGCTTCTTGCAATGTATTTTGTGACAACGCTCCTCGACACATTTACCGCCGTCGTCAAGCTTGTTTCCACAAACTCGGGCGCAACGGCATGACAGAGGACGCCGCGCAACAACCAGGCCTCGGCCTGAAAGCGCATTTTTTATCCCTGACAGCTCAAGTCTGAAAGACGCCGTACACGCTGCTTTGCTTGCTAAACGCGCGAATGGACTGCTGACTGGCAAACGTTGACAAAGTGGCCGCTCCTCGGGGGGCAGAAACGGCCAGCCTGACCCATCTGGGAACGCGGCGGTGAGGTTGACGATCATGGTTCTCATCCCAGCGGCTGTCCAGCGTCAAGGTCGTTCATATGGACCCTTGGATATTGACACGGCATTGACCAGAATAGTTCCGGAAGACCTTGTGCGCCCGACAAAGACGGCCGAGTTCTTAAGATCGAGTCGGCACTTTCCACGTCATGGGTCCAAGCCGACGGTAATACGGTGCAACTAAGACGCTTTTTCCCCTGCTCGCGAAAAATTGTTGAATGGCGGCGTGGAGAGCCTCGGGGCGGCGCGCGAACGAGAACCACTTTTGCCCCCCCTCACAGCCAAAGCTCAGGAAGTAATGGCCCGACCAATTGGAGCTGGCTGGCCCCTGTCACAACGGCGAGACGGCTGCTCAGCCCGAAAATCAGCTCGAGATATTGTGCACACTTGGTGGTGGTGGTGTCGATGTGCAAGGTTCGCACTGAGGCATGCGCCGTCTTCATCTCAAGTATGCCATGATGTGGCGGTGGTAGGGCTGATGTGAGTTGAGCGAAATCGGCGCTGGAGTACGGATACTAATGATTAGTGTGAGTAAGCCCATTGGCATTTTAATTGACAAGCCACTCGGAGCCTTGAATATCAGATATCAGTTATCCCAACAAACTTCTCGAACCCATGGAGAGAGGTAGCCACACGCAGATCAGTGCGCGCTGAATAGGTTCACCGAACCCATTACTGAGGTTTGATATAAGCAACCTTGTAGATATCAACTGATCAGCAGGTCACTTTGAACATGGGAAGGTGGATAGCCGAATCCGAAATTCCCCCCAGTTACCCCCAGTAGGCGTCGACGCCACGCCGGATATAGTGGTCCTCTCTATTTAGCAAAACTGAGATGAGAGTCGTGGCTGAGAAATCTTGCAGCGGCAAATCTCGCAGCAACCCTTTTCAATGTAGTTACAAAACTGCCACGGATTCAATGAACGGGTAGCATGAAAGAAAGTGCAAAGTACCCAATCAGCCCAGGGAGACACGGCCGAAGGTAGGCCAAACAAGCACCGGCGGTTGCCGGCTCATGTCTCCCTCTCCCCTTTCTCTTCCCCCCCATTTCTCCCCCGCAAAGCATGTTACCCTTTTCGAGCTGGGCAGGAATAAGCTGCAGCATCAAATGATCACGCTCCGGACGCCACGGGTACCCGGGTCTGTGGGGGAGACTACTACAATGAACGTCAAATTCTCCCCGCTGGAATTACGCTCTCCTTTGCCATGGCTAGTTAGCAAGTTGAGTCCTCGTATGGACATCATGGGGAAGAGGGGCAGGTATTACCTCAAAATATTGAGTCCTCTTTCAAAGAACGCACATACATGGTTTGCGTTGCGACGGCGCCGGCCGACAGCCGATAGCCGTTGACACCCACCAAAACCCATCGACAAGGGCTTCGGTGAACTCGTTTTCGGTGCACTACATGGGAAGTGGTAGATATGCTTGCCAAGATATGTTACCTAAACTATTGTCAAGGGGAGTAGCACAAGCGGCGCTGGCCGAGGAGACAATCACTCGGCCTTCGTCTTGTGTATATATAAACCCGCGACAAAAGTCTCGTCACTTATCATGGTGGTATTCATCTTCTCGACTCGGTAGCAAGACCTCTTGTTTTTACATCATCAACAACATCATCATCATCATCATCATCATCATCCTCTTCTTCTTCTTCTCTTCTTCTTCTCATAATCATGAAGCTGGCCTACTTTTCTTCTCTTCTCCCCCTTGCCCTGGCGGCTCCGGCCAGCGTTGTTGACCCGCGCGAACCCAAGGAGGAAATCACGGACCGCTACCTGTTTTCCACGCCCCTCCCCACGTTTCTCGAGTATCGGGAAAAGGAGAACCCAGACTCGCTTGACTGGACTTCTGATGGCTGCACGCATGCCTCCAACAACCCCTTTGGCTTTCCCTTTGAGCCTGCTTGCCAGCGCCATGACTTTGGCTATCGCAACTACCAGGCTCAGACCCGATTTGAGTCTGACAGCCGGTATCGTATCGATATGAACTTTTATAAGGAGTAAGAAGATATAATCCCCCGAGCAGTGTTTACAACAATGTTTTTGCGTGGGCGGGGGGCTAACGTTGATTCAGTATGATATTCCAGTGCACTGATGTTTCGGCCCTGCGCTCATGCCATGGCCTTGCCGACGTCTACTATGCTGGCGTGCGCATGTTTGGTGGTTTCGCTAAACGCGACGAGATGGGTGCTGCCGTGGCCTCTGCTACAGATCCCAAAGAGTCTGCAGAGGATCTCATTGCGGTATACTACACTGCCCTCCAGGAATACCACCAGGCTGTCAAGGCGGACCAAGCCGACGGTCTCCTGCCTCGGCTATAAGCCATATCTGGTCAGCACGGATACGAGATTGTGGATCAAAGAGATATATGAATATACGAATATATATATAACTGTTTATACTGTACTATAGCTTCTACTGCCGTTATTGTTCGTCTAAAATATCAGAGTCAAGTCGTTATACCGCGAAACCACCAGAGTTCTTCTGCCTCGGCTCCCCTCCCGCTTCAAAGGTTCCATTCGCTAGAAGCTTGAGAGCCTGTGCCGTACTCTGACCCGGGGCTACCCAAGTGATGTTGTGACCGAGCGATTTCATAAACGCCGTCGTCGAGTTATCATATGCGTACTCAAACGTCACTTGATTTGGCTGGAGCTGGTCGTGGAGGCGCGGCTGCTTCAGCGACTCCGCCGCGCCCATGCCCTGATCAAGCATGTGCACGACGAGCTGAATCGTTGCAGTCGTGATGCGACTGCCACCTGCCGATCCGCAAGCGAAATACAGCTTGCCTTCAGGTGTCTCGGCAATGACGGGAGAAATAGACGACAGGGGCCTCTTGCCCGGGCGGACATAGTTTTGGGGGCTCGGCCTGTACCCAAAAGCATTGCTGGAGCCCGGGATACTGAAATCATTCATTTCGTTATTCATCAGCACGCCAGTCTCGGGCACCAAGACGCGCGAGCCAAAGAGCGTGTTGATTGTCGTGGTCAAGGACACTGCCATGCCGCTGGCGTCGGCCGCCACAATGTGCGATGTGCCAGGCGTATCGAGAGACTCGATGCCTTGTGGGTTATAGTATGCAACCTCTTCCGTTTTGGTGTCGGAGATCCGTGCGCGAATCTCGGCGCCGGTACGCGAAGCCACCATGGCAGCCGTGTAGTTGGACAGTCCATCGATAAAGGACGGATCGCCCAGCTTTGTGCGCTGACCATATGCAAAGCGGATCGCCTCGTCGAGACGGTGCGTAGAAATGTTGACCGTCTCTGGTTGGAAAAATCCGTCATAGCCACTCACGGTATTCAGCGCGCTCAGTGCAACCGGGCCGCTGGACGGCGCATTTGTGCTCGTCAGCTTGTGCCCGCGATACATGATGTGAAGCGGTTGGCGATGCGCAATCGTGTAATCTTCAAGGTCTTTTAGCGTCATTGTCCCATTTTGAGCGCCAAGCGCCCTGATTGTTGCATTGGCAATCGCGCCAGTGTAAAAAGCATCCGCGCCCTCACTGGCAATCGTCTCGAGAGTGTCGGCATAGCGCTTGCGAGTGATTGTCTCTCCAAGCCCTAGTAGCTTGCCTTGGGGGGCAAAATCAACGGCCCAGTTTGGATCCTCGACGAGGAATTGGTTTCTAGGAGTCTGTTTGATATAACTCACGAGATCTTGGTCAACTGGAAAGCCACATCTCGCAAGCCTGATCGCTGGCGCCATGACTGTGGCCCAGTCCAGTACACCATACTTTTTGTGCACGTATTCAAGACCTCGTAGCTCTCCCGGAATTCCGCTATTACAGTCAGTACCACGTTTTCACCTGACAGGCAAACCATGTACCTTGCCAAGCCGCCATACAGACTGGCATCTGTATTGTTCTTGTACATTTCCTGAAACGCTGCTGCTGGCGCCGTCTCTCGAAAATCGACGAATTCGTAGTTGCCATTCTTGTCTCTCAGGAGCATAAAGCCACCGCCACCAATCCCGCTGTGGTACATGGCCACGGTGCCCACGCAGAATACGGTGCCCACGAGGGCGTCGACGGCGTTGCCGCCCTCTTTGATGAGCTGCGTGCCAATGCCGCTGCAAATGGCATTTTCAGACGAGACGGCGCCACGATTCGCGGCGTCGGGCTGTGGCGGTGGCGCTGGGCAAGAAGAACCCGGGGCCGCAAACGACACAGTCGATAGCCAGCCACAAAGCAGGGCGGTATGAATTGACACGAACTTCATGGCAGACAGAGGTTGTGGTGGTGTAAGTTGCTGGGGGGGGGGGGGGGGG